>CM014272.1:80902055-80978864 GCA_004135705.1 Alloteropsis semialata | reverse complement strand
GGTCCAGAGGTGAGAGACCATATCCTATTTAATGTATTATTAAGTCTGGGTTTGCAAATATTATTGTTAGATTACGTGAGGAGATGGTCCAGCAGGTGATCTCCTTTGATAACTATGTCCAGCAGACACAACGTTATGTCTGTTGAGAAGATCTCAGTCACCTCATCAGAGTAGTTGTCCAGATGCCAACCGTCCCAGATCCCAGGTGCAATTCCCTTGACCCTTGGGAGCATCCTGTCCCAGCCTGAGATGCAAAACCTCCATTACAGACGCCAGATTTAGTTGATCCACACTCAACACTTCAGTTTATATCTTCAAAAACCCCCACTTCAGTTTCATGTACCACACTAAAAGCACTCTAGAGAGAAGAATTGCATTACCTTACCTGAAGAAAGGGCGGGAGAATGAGACGCGTCAGCTTGATGTCTTCACCAAATTCAGGCCAGGCCAAGCGGGTTTTTTTTCCCTTGGCGTGTGGACTGCTGTCCTGTGAAGCTGTGCTGGCGGATGCAACCAAAGCCAGGCAGAATTGAAGCCCAACTGCCTCCACCTACTCTGCATCAGCATGACATCGCCACTTCTGTTGGACATCCTGAGCCCCTCTCTCTCCTCTGCTTCTCTTCATTGCTTCCTGCAATCGAATGGACGACGGATGGTCCAAAGGACCTATCCTGGACAGGATCTGGTAGGTGTGCCCTGTTAAATGGCCCTGTCAAGTACTACACCTTGAGCTGTCAAGCATAAACAGCGTCACGATCTTCTGAATTTATTTTTTTGAAAAAAAAAGACACTGAAATCACTTACGGATGTCCAGTACTGCGTTGATCGCATGGGCTGGGATAATCCAGCATTTCCAGATTAGCAGATAGTACAGTTGCAGGGGAGATCAATGCAATGCAGTAGTCCTAGTCGTGGTTTTATTGATATCCATGGACAACCTCATATACTAGAGGCAAATACGGCCCGTGTGTTGAGCCGATTGCAACCACCTGATGGCGCAGTACGACGCCATTTTGGACCCCAAGCATTTGCTATTTAGTTGAGAGATTGGGAGATGATTCTGCGAGGGAAAGGAAGGAATTTGTCGAGGGGCATCGCGATCAAACTGACCCACTAATATCTCGAGTTCACATGAAGTATGCGGTATCTCGAAAAAAAATTCCTAGAAAAAGAACAAAAGGAAGCTTCTTCTTCTTCTTCTTCTTCTTCTTCTTTTGCCAAGAACAAAAGGAAGCTTTTTGAACATGTTAGTGTTGAACTTTAAGTTTGATCGATTTAAACCACTCTTTTTTTCCCCAGAGTTTGAGCATCTCCTGTGTTTCTGATACTTTTACCAGTGGCATGGCACCTCTACTACCCTTACAGATTAATTGACACGTACAAATCCATCTAGTATTGTAACGGCCAATTAATGTTGGCAGATGAGCATGTCCAAGTGCCCTTGTCCAACACGCATAATCCCTAGGTAGCCTCCATACCACGCATCAATGGCACTGTTTCACCAGCAAATGTGCAATCTACACGTCTGTTTGCTCACCACGTGTCATGCATGGTTATGGATGAGTATTGTTACGTCTAGAGAAGGAAGAAAAGTTAAGCGCCCGTTTGGCACAGCTCTAGCTCATACAAAAATGGCTCTGGCTCTAGCTTATCTGTTAAAGCAGTTTTTTCTGGCTTTGTCTTGTGTGTTTGAAAAAACGTTTGGTAAAACAGCTTATCGGGGTTCTCAAAAATAGTAAAAGAGGTCAAATGTCTGTTTTGCCCTTGTGTATATATATTTGTTCCTTCGGGCCGCAATGGCAAAGTGATGTAATTTCTGAGAAAACCCAAAGGCACATGCGTCTTTTTACTGTTGAGACGAAAGTGAAGATGGTATGAGCTACTTTTTCTGGCTTCACCCATCCAGTAGAAAAATGAGACCAGCTTTTGCCGGCTCACCAGATGAAGTTGTTTTGCGATAGAAGTGTTTGGTAAATGAAGCTGATAAGCTGATGGATAAGCTGGGCAATAAGCCCTACCAAAGGGGTACTAAAAGAGGATTTCATATAAGCGTAGAAGCCAATCACATCCTCGCTATATTTCTGGTTCTGGATGAACAACGTAAGGCCATCCTGTGAGCATTCAATCTCAGGGGGTGTTTAGTTCACCCCCTCTCTCCTCCATTTTGCATAATACGCGCTTCTCAATGCATTTTTTCCTCTCTATGGCACGTGATCCAATATATAAAAACACTATGCATAACAATATCTAAACACCCCCTCAGTCGCCATCTGCACTCTTACGCATTATTTGGCCGTACAGTGTTATTCCCTCGGTCAAAAAGTCTCGAATGGAGTTTGACCATTTTTCTCTTTTATAATCATATATCATGTATTGTCGATTGCTACAAAATTAACACCATATTAGTTGTACTTTGAAAAAGAAACCCATTAATACACAGCTTTTGCTAAACATGCATCTAAATTGACTGGCTAATCATGTCACCAAGTTTGACTAAGAACAGACTACGCCTCACTGAAGTGAACAGCGGAGCACAACAACTGAAGAGATTCCAGGAAGACACATACTTCTAGCTATAGTTAATGAAATTAAATTATTAAGAAATAAATAGGTGAGATTAATGGCTACCTGCCACCTGCCTCGAAAGGCTTTGCATCAATTGACCACCACGATGAAATGTCTCACCCACAGTACCAGTAGCAGTATGCTGGGGCCATCAGCATGCCGAGCAGTTATCTCCCTCCAAAGACAAACAGGAGATGGGTTGGTTTGGCCTACAGTACGGCAATTTTACTGTTGATCATTCATTGCTAAATGTGAAATGTCATGATGTAAACAATCTGTTGCTCGCAGTACGCACACGTAGGCTGTGTCTGGATCCTGCTAAAGTTCTTAATTAGCATCTGTTCGCCTGGCTTGTCAGCCACCAGCCAGCAGTACTTCAGTCTCACAACAAATCAGCACCAGTCACCAGCCACCAGCCAGCCAGCAGTGCTTTAGTCTCACAATAAATCAGCACCAGCCACCAGCCGCCAGCCAACCGAATAGGCGGCCTTGTCGAATCAAAATGGCCGTAAAGCTAGCCTCAACGAAAGGCTTTTTTTTAAAAAAATATTTCTGAAAGGCTTAGAACCAATTGAATATTGCTGCCCGTACAGACCTTTGCTTAGTCAATTAATGGAGCCGTACGACTCTACCGTACGTCTACCAGTGTTCAAACCAATTTAATAAATACATTAATGATGTAGTATTTTTTTTCTCACACAACTATGATCTGATTATTTTTCCTGGGAGCCATATGGCACCAAACGCAGGGGAAAGAGTTTTGTTTCCCCCTTCACCTCTAGTATTTTCTTTCTTTTTTTTCAAGCGAGTGATTGCTTGGACGTAGAATTGCAGATGTCCTTGTTGAGTGGGCAGAGCATTTTTTTCCCAAAACTCATTCTCAAAAATTTAAGTCAGATCTTAACTGAAACAAAAACAGGATTCAGTCAATGGCTAATGACTAGACAAGTCAAGTGGGCCACTGGCTGATGGACAATTTTGGTTAGTGGCTCCTGTCCAGACTCTGTCATAATAACTTGAGTTTTACTAGGGCACATTTAATAGGTCATCGGGAAGTGAACTGTTTACGTGACAAATTCCTTTCATCATATTTGAGAGCTATCCACACATATACGTGACAATGTAGGGCTGGTTGAGCCGAGTGGCTCCTATAGCCAGCCCTCAGGCCGGAGACCTGGGTTCGATCCCCAGCTTTGGCATATACGGTGAGCTCCTGTGCAGCCTCCGTCCTGAAAAAAAAAAAGAAAAAAAATACAAATCTAAAAACTCGATTGCACCAGCAGTGCTTCACGCTCGAATCCTAAAATTTACCCCCGACTCCTACGGCATCTCTGTCTGATTCCAACACCCATGCAATGCATGTATGCATCCAAACTGGTATAGAGCGTGCCCAGAAGAAGTTATGTAAAGCTGATATTTTAGCTTCACCAAAATAGATTTATCAGTCAAGCTGTTTTTGGATGAGTTGCACCAACAGGCCCTCGGTATCCCATACTTCAACATTCTAGAGCTATACCCCAGAGTAGCCCGATCAGGTTAATTCAAAATTTATTGGTACTCCCAAAACTATAAACCAGAGGGATATATGAAAGAGAGAGATAACAGCAAACTCGGCAGGAAAGAGGGTATCAAACAAAAAACCTTTGTAATGTAATGTTACCTTCCAACCACAAAGGCACGTCGATGCTGAGAGGTCACCATACAGCCATAAGCCATATCTCCAGATGGCCCTTGCGGACCTCTGCATCTCTATCTTCTTCTCCAGTACTGTACAAGACAAAATCATTTTCTGTTACACTATATCCGATGGAACTATATATTTGCTCAGAAAAAAAAAGGACTTTTGAATCTGTGACACATGACACTACCTGACTTTGATCTCTTTCTGCAAACTCATGTCATGTTGTCCGTGCCACTTTTTAAAATGAGCTTTTGTATGTGTCTGTGGTGTGGCCTCGGCGCCTTTGGTTTCCCATGAAACCGGGGCAGGCCATGTTTTTGTTAATATAGAAAGTACACAATCTAGTTCTTGGATAGTAACTATCGGCACTGTATGGTTCAATTCCACGGCCTGATCCCAACAATCAACAAACAACGGCTATGTAAATCATGTGGATGAGTATGGTTGCGTAATTAAAAAAATTACTATAACGATATTCTACTGTGTAACTTTGTGACAACTGACCATTCGGACCGACAGGGAAAGGAGGCTACACTAGTTATTCCTGGGCCAACCACCCTCTCTCCATCTCTCATCTCATTGCTGACTCTCTCTCTCTCTCTCCATCCTCTGCGCGCGTGTGATGACGCTCGATCTCTCTAGGAAAGATCGATTGTTCACGCGCTAAGCACACAAAGCTTATTTTTTGGAAGTTTCTCTCTCTCTCTCTCTCTAAACCTGGGGTAAGCGGTTAGGTTCAGCAGTCGGTCTCTCAGCATGCGGGCCCCACCGACGCCAGTCCTCCATCCCGCAACCTTCGTTAGCCATGGCGCCTCGCTCAGCATATATATGGTAAAGAGGCCTCTCTTCTTCCTCTCATCGACAGGGCATCAGTGCGAGCTCTTCTCAACTCGGTGCAAGAGCTCTATCTCCTCCAGCTCCCTTGTCAGTGTCAGTACTCTGTAAGCTCTCTCGCTCGCTCGCTTACTTTCGGATTGCACCCAATGAAAAAATAGGTTTGATCAACAAACCCTGAAAGTCAGCAATGTTCTTCGACTACTCTCTCTCACACACACAACAAAAGGATGTCATTTTCTAATCAGAAATGTCAAATATGACTATAAACTCTGTAATAGTCTTGCGTAGAAGCTTCCTCTCCTCACAATCCAACTCAATGCTTGGTCGATTTTTCTCTTATTCTTGGCACATAAGAAACCTTCAGTTCACCCAATTTTTTGGTTGAATTACTGTTTTTCAAATTCATCATTTGAGGAAGTCACAGAGTCTAAAGGTTCTGAAAGGAGCTAACCTTGAGTTCTGGATGTTAGTGGCTTTGGTGACATCCTGAGAGATGGAAGCGAACCCAAAGAACATCTTCACCATTAAAGTGGAAGATGGGAAGCCCAGGAAGGACGGCCAGCCAGCAGTGGGGCCGGTGTTCCGGAGTGCGCTGGCCAAGGATGGATTCCCAAAGCTTGAGCCTGACATGAAAACATCATGGGATGTGTTCAGGTAACACACAACTGAAACAATAATCAACCTCACTATCTATTTTTTTATTGTTCTTTAGTTTTTTCTCAATGACAAAGGTGAAGACAAATAGTAAGCAGCAATTTAAGCAGACAACTTTCAGCCTGTGTCAGAAGTGTCTATCTGTATCTTCTGCACTTGCTTTGTTCTGTACTTTTGTTCCATCCTTGATGTTGCAGTAAGTTTTTATTATCAGTACATATATGACTCAAAGGAGTATGTGATGTTTCTGTTTGTAGCCACCAAAGCAAATTCTGCAGTAAAAGTCCTAAACTTTAAGTTCTCTATGTACTGAAACGGAATTAAAAATATACCATAGCGTGGCATCAACAGTTCAACAAGTCTATGCAACATCTTTGCAGTAACGGTGCCTAATTGTGCCTCATCTGACATCTTTATAGTTAAAAGAACCTATAGTTGATAATGACCAAAGATAGTAAATCATCAGATGTTTCAGCTACATCTAGCATATAATTAAGCATACCATACATGAAGTGATGAAGATCCTTTTTACTCGTGTAATGCAAAAGACAAAAACATTTCTGGATACAATTATGTATAGTGCTAAGAAAAACTTAGTGCTGACCATTTTCCTAATGTTAATGCAGGGTAGCAGCAGGCAAGTATCCCAACAACCGGATGCTTGGATGGCGTCCAGTTAAAGATGGAGTGGTACGCACACATAAATGATAGGCCCATGAATACTGTATATGGTCTTTCTTAATTTTTAATTTTCTGTATAATTGGTCAAAACTTCTCTGTTTCTCTTTTCTAGCCAGGGCCCTACTTGTGGAAATCATACAAGGAAATCTATGATGAAGTGCTGCAAGCTGGCTCTGCTTTGCAGCAGCTGGGAGTGCAACCAGTAAGAGCATGAACTTAAACTAACTTTCCATTCCAACCATGCAAAATACGTTTTTTTCACATTGTAATTGGCATCTGCATATTTAGTAGAGATCCTATAAAATTCACATGAATAAGACGAGCTGATGGTTCTCGTTTGGCTTACACTGATACCAGGGTTCCCGGGTCGGAATCTATGGAACAAACTGCCCTCAGTGGATAGTGGCAATGCAGGTAACTGTCAGTGTCTTGTATCAATTTTAATTTCCACCATCAGATATTTTCCAAATAAACTGTGCTAATCAACAATTAATTTTGCAGGCTTGCAATGGCTACAGTCTAATCTGTGTCCCACTATATGATACTTTAGGTAAGCAGGAACCTTCAATTAGTAGATCCTCGTTATAAGGTGTTTCAAATCAACTAATAAAAAATATTTGAAACACATATGCTTTTAATAAGAAACAAATGTAATGCATAAAAGTTTAGCATTAATAACTTTCCATGGTGTACAGGTGCAGGAGCTGTTGACTACATTATTGATCATGCTGAGATTGATGTTGTCTTCATACAGGACAAGAAAATAAAAGAGGTACAATTCATATGAATTAACTATATTGCTACAGGATCTTTCATCTTAAATTCTGACATTATGTGAGAGCTTTTCACCTATAGATATTATCCCCAAATTGCAAGTCTGCTAAGAGGCTAAAAGGTAAGCAATGACAAAATGATTAAGGTTTATTTGTAGTTTCATATTTAAACAAAGTTATCCAACACATGGTT
This sequence comes from Alloteropsis semialata, assembly GCA_004135705.1. Classification (NCBI taxonomy): domain Eukaryota; kingdom Viridiplantae; phylum Streptophyta; class Magnoliopsida; order Poales; family Poaceae; genus Alloteropsis; species Alloteropsis semialata. The sequence goes on along the minus strand of CM014272.1, from coordinate 80,971,480 downwards.
ACAGCATTGGTGGCATTCACTTCGGCAACAATTGAGCAAATCAAAGAAGCAGATAACATTGGAATGAAAATATACTCCTGGTGTGATTTCTTAAAAGTGGTAGGTACATTAATTGTAGGATGTTTACAGTTCACCCTACTCAAATATCTAGGCAAATCTATTCAGGCTGTCAGAATGGACTAATGATGTTTCCAGTGACATATATGTTGACTGAGCATCAGCATTGGAATTGGATTCCAGGGGAAGGACAATCCTCGTCAACCTTGCCCTCCACAAGCAAATGATATATGCACTATCATGTATACAAGTGGAACAAGCGGACAACCGAAAGGTGTGATGCTGTCCCATGAGAGCCATGCCATGTATGTAAAAGGGGTGGACCTCTTTATGGATCAGTTCGATGATAAGGTCGTCCCCTACTCTTAAATACGATGCTGTGAATATGATCAGATAATAGTTCTGTCTTATACATAACTTAAGAGCAACTTGGTGCCTTCATGTAATCAGATGACAACAGATGATGTATTTCTATCCTTTCTCCCACTCGCTCACATCCTTGACCGCATGATCGAAGAATATTTCTTTCACAAAGGGGCCTCAATTGGCTATTACCATGGAGTAAGCAAATCCACTACATTCGCCTTTCTAATCATACAAGTAGTTATTCTTTAATCATCAAATCAGTCAAATGTTTAATTTCTTGTTAGGATTTGAATGCCTTAAGGGATGATATCCAGGAGCTAAAGCCAACTCTACTAGTTGGGGTGCCCCGAGTGTATGAAAGAATTTATGAAGGTAGTGAAATTAGACTGTCCGTATCAATTAAGCTCATATCTTGTTAACTCAGACAAACTGTTATGGCTGGCTCTAGGTATCGTAAAGGTCATTTCGGAACTCAGACCTCTCAGAAGGGTGATTTTTAATGCTTTGTATAACCGGTAAGTTATTTGGCATCATGAGTTCCTTGAAGCTGCAAATCATTTATATCTCTTAACATAGTTTTGAAATCCAGGAAACTGGCAAGCATGAAAGCAGGCTACTCGCACAAAACTGCTTCACCTTTTGCGGATATGCTGGCTTTTCGCAAGGTTACATGTTTCTTAAACCTATGCATCTAACTGAGATGAAAAAAATATATACAGCCAAATTACTTCCACAAAAGTAAGAAAAATATCAGTAGAAGCAGTACTCACAAAATCTGGCACTTTCTTGCCATCTGTTTGATTTAGGTCAAGGCAAGGCTTGGAGGTCGTCTTCGCTTATTAATTTCAGGAGGGGCTCCATTAAGTAGTGAGATTGAAGAGTTCATGAGAGTGACCACCTGTGCATACTTTATCCAAGGCTATGGTAATGCATACAGATACTTTCTAGCATCAAAGGACATGAGAAAACATAAAGTGTAACAGATGTCTAACATAGAGAAGTGAGAAAACAGTGAAGTGCAATAGAATAAATTAAACAGTTATAACTATCCTTGTCTAGGATGACTTCAGTTTTTTCCTGTTACTATCCTTGTCTTATCTCCTATGATGTGAATCACAATTACATATTTTCATTGCAAATAATAGGAGCGGGAGAGCTTTTACCGACTTACTTTGTTTAAGTATTTTGCTTTATTGCATTTGCTTGCACCTTATCATTTATAACTAGGATCAGAAACTTCTCAAAAATCTACTTATTCAGTTTCATTCCTAATAAGTGCCAGGGTTGTAAATCCCTGTAAGCTAATAAAACAGAAACCAATTTGAGATTATTTTTGCTCAGGTTTAACAGAAACACTGGGGCCTAGCACTGTCTGCTATATTGATGACATGGCCCTGGTTGGAAGTGCTGGTGTACCTGCCACCTACACCGAAATACGACTGGAAGAAGTACCTGAGATGGGATATGATCCACTTGGTGTCCCTTCACGTGGTGAAATATGCATCCGAGGGAAGTCTCTCTTTGCTGGGTACTACAAAAATCCTGAGCTCACAAACGAAGCCATAGTTGATGGATGGTTTCATACAGGTGAATAACCAGTTTAATGAAATTACAAAATTTAGATATAATTTCCACAAGGGATACTTAAACTGTCAAACACATGCTTATTTTCAGGTGACATTGGAGAGATGACCCCCGATGGCATCCTGAAGGTAATTGACCGGAAGAAGAACATATTTAAGTTGTCACAAGGGGAGTATGTTGCAGTTGAGTACCTGGAGAAAGTGTATGGCTTCCCTCCACTTGTTGAAGATGTAAGCAAAAAATCCGGTGGCTATAGAATATGATTAAATCAAAAGAGAATATTGGTCTACATTTAATACTGCCATTTCTGTCCTTGTTTTCTAGATCTGGGTATATGGGGATAGCCTCAGATCAAATTTGGTTGCAGTAGTCAATCCACATGAAGAAAACACAATGAAGTGGGCAGAATCCAACGGCTACAAGGGTTCTTTTGCTGAAATATGCAAACTTGAAGGCCTTAAAGAGTACATTCTCAAAGAGCTGGCAGCTGTTGCACAGAAGAACAAGGTAAGGTCATCTGTTCACTCTAACAGACAGAAGTCTTCACTATAAAGTATCGTAATGTAGTATTGAAATTGTATTGTTCCTGATTTGTACAAGATGAGGACAGAGAAAATATCTAAGATTCCTTGTGTTTCAAACTTTCATGGTATTTCAAAGTGTTCTATATGGTAACCCTCATTGCATGCCACAAATCAGCTACGAGGTTTTGAGTACATCAAAGGCATAGTGTTGGATCCTACACCTTTTGACATCGAAAGGGATTTGGTAACTGCAACAATGAAGAAGAGAAGAAACAATATGCTGAAATATTACCAGGTGAGGAAGGCATTGAAAGACTTTATCTGCTTCAGCCACTGATTTCTTGGCCTTTCTTTCTGTTCTTGAGTGGTTCTAATCCAGTGTCCTTTAAATGCAGTCAGAGATTGATACAATATACAAAAAGCTGGAGGCGCAGAAGAATACCGCAAAAGCTAAGTGAAGAGATGTGTCCTATTTGATCATAAGCTGAAAAGAAGAGAAAAACCGTTGTAAATTTCGCATTGAATGTTGATAATCAACTACTCAGGGCTATATGTAAGGAATAAAATGTATAATGTGCCTTTGTTTATAGTAATCAGATGACTGTGAACTAGAGTTCTGAAGACCTTCACTAACTAGCTGGCAAACTGGAGCTTTCTAACCAAGTTCCTAGGCTCTAAGCATCACCCTCCCGCCTCGCCTATAGACCATGTGAGCAATGGGTGTTGCCTTCCTAGCAGCACCTAGCTATCCAGATAATGGTCAAACTTAAAAAAGCAAAGTGTCGAAGAAATATTTTTCTCTGCATCTAATAACTTGAGCAGAGAACATAGCAACGGAGAATACTAAACGATCCATGACTTAAATTGTCAAATTTGGCAATATTAGTATTACAAAAATCTATATACTGATGGAACACATGAAGCAGAGTTTGCAAGTTTGACTGATACCTTCTAATGAAACCTCAAGGAACATCTTGACAACATGTACTAATCTGATTACTGCCGTTGGAATATTAAGCAGAATTTGCAAGTTTGACTGATACTCCTGTGTTAACGTTACAGAATATTAAGCAGGCCTTATGAACTACTTAATGCAGCAACTACGATCTGAGTTAACATGCTGCTAGTCAGCTTTGCCTTCACTAAGAAGCCAAAGAATGGCAATAGGGAACCTCAGGCCCCTGCTGATGAGTCTGTTGTAATATGCTGCAAATCAATTGATCCATTGCAACCTGTTCTAAAAGCTCCACGGACCAACACATTCCAAGTTGCTGTATTTGGATGTATACCTTCATATAACATCTTTAGTAGGTACACCATGGCATCTTCCAGCCTATGCTGATTGCAAAGCTCTGCCATTAGAATAGTGTACGCAACTATGTTGCGAGGGCAGTTCATTACGTTCATCCCACCTAACATCAAAGCAGCCATTCTGACTTTCCCTTCTTTGCAGTAAGCATGAATTATTGCATTGAAAGTGAATGCATCAGGTTGAATTCCTTGAACTATCATCCTCCCGATAAACAGCGTAGCTTCTCTGCTCATTCTCATCTGACATAAACTGCTTACTACAGTGTTGTATGTTACTAAACTCAACTCAACGCCATGGTTTAGCATCTCAATCACCATTTGAAGAGCACCTTCATGGTTTCCCTCTCTAAAAAGTCCATGGAGCAACTCGTTATAGGTCCTGTCATTTGGTGGGCATCCATGCCTTGTCATCTCATGGAACACACTCAGAGCCCTCCCAACTCTTCCGCAGTCACATAGGCTTCTGATCAACGTGTTGAATGTCACTGTGTTGGGAGGACAATTCTCCGATAGCATCTTATCGATAAGGTTCTCTGCCTGATCAAACATCAGCTTCTTGCAAAACACATCCACCATGTTTGTGTAAACAACGACATTTGGCTTGCAAGCAGCACTTGTCATGTCATTCCATATTGACATGGCGCCGTCGAAGTCCCCAGCTTTGGAGAAACCATCAATAAGAGTGGAGTAGGTTCTCACATTAGGAAAGCAGCCATTTTGCTCCATGCCGTCGAGAACAGACAATGCTCCCTTGAGATCACCAGAGCTGCAAAGGCCACGGATAAGAACATTGTAAGATACTGTTGAGGGCGCCCATCCTTCAGCCACCATCCATTTCCACATGCCAAGTGCATCATGTATCCTTCCATCGTCGAAGAGTCCTTTCACCAATGCAGTGAATGTTGGAACATTTGGAGTGCATCCAGTGATCACCATCCTAGCCAAAATGGCACATGCCATCCTCAGCTCCCTGGCCTTGCAGAACGCATCGACTATAGTTGTGTATGTGATCACATTAGGCTGCAATCCCTTCTGAACCATTTCCTCGACAATCAAAAACACATCCTGCATCCTGAATCCTCTGCAGAGAGCTAGAACGACGGCATTGTATGAGGCGCACACGGGCGGCGCCATGGCCAGAACCTCCCTGGCCTCGTCCACCCTGCCAAGCTTGCACAGAGCGGAGACGATGGTGGCGTGGGTCACCTCGTCCGGGGGGCACCCTTTCCTGGCCATTTCGTCGAGCATCTTGCGCGCGGCCCCGAGCCGGTCGTTCTGGCACAGCGCCTTGACCAGCAGGTTGTAGGTGAACACGTTGGGCTGGACGCCGTCCTTCTTCATGTTCTCGTAGACCGGCACGACAGGCCCGACCATGTTCTCCCGGAGCAGCGCGTCGATGAGGTGGTTGTAGAGCCGCGGCGCGGTGGGGCGCGCGCAGCCGAGGTCGTGGACCGCGCGGTAGAACGTCTTGAGCGCGCGGTCGGGCGCCCCCGCGCGGGCGAAGGCGCCGATGGCGGCAACGAGAGCGCCCTCGGTGCACGCCACCCCGCGCAGCCGCATCTCCTGCAGCGCGAGCTGCACGCTGTCCACGTCGCCCGCCGCCGCGAGCCGCTTGACCGCCGCCTCGTGGGCTCTCGCCGCGTCCCCGGCGTCCGGCGCGGGAGGCGAACCCGCCGCCCGAGGAAGCTCCTCTGCATTCTTCCTCCGCGGGGGGCTAGAGTTCGCCGCGGCCGAGGAGAATTGGCGGCTGCGGTGGCAGCAGAGCCGCCTGAGAAGGCGGCGGCATTCGGTCGAACACATGGCGCGCAGGTGAGGCCCGTTCGAATCCGCGGGGTCGTCCACGGTAAAAGACACCGATAATATGGTGTACTTTTGGAAATCGCGATGAGCGCGAGTTCCTTTCGCAAATTTACCCGGGCGGGGCCCGAACTGGATCGCACAGCTATCGGAGGGCCCATAAATTGGATCGCGCAGAATAATCGCGATCCGATTTGGGCCCTGCATTTGAGGCCCTAGCAGCACAAAGGCCCCGTCTATCTATGATTTAATAACGGTATGTAGTTGGGCCACAAGACAGGCGGGCGTGACCCTCAATGGGCCGTCTCGATCAAAAAGATCCTTTGAGCCCAATATCTCCATCTTTTTTTTTAAGATATAATAATGGAACAAAGATCCCTCATAAGAATGACGCAGAACTAGGCTGAATCAATCAAGAAAAATATAGTTAACGGGGCATTTGGTCAACTAAAGTTTTCTACTGTATTAGAAGCATGAGTGCATGACACGCGTACGCTTACCAATACCACCACACCCGATCACAATTTGCAATAACGACCACGTCCGAGGCAAATCGAATCCTAGGTCAAATAATCAACGAGCATTGAGCTAGTGAGCTTGGCAGATCATGGTACTGGTAGCTGAGATCTAGGGCTTTACTTCACCCGTTCAAGCAAGTCAAGCCCACGAACGCGTTTCACCGGCCGGTTCACAGGTTGTGCTGTCCACTAAAGGAGCAATGTCATGTGGCATTTACCACTACAGCACTCAAAATACACACTTGGTTCACACTGACAGTCAGACACACACACAGATACCAAGGTATATAACGTTCAGACCAAGTCAAACAGCGGAGATCTAGTGCTTGTGCAGGTGCACTCGATCCGCGCAAGTCAACCCACGATGGTTGTAGACTTGCAGTACGTGTTACGCTGTTACAGACGGACGCGTCACGCTGGCCGGTTCGCAAGCAATGCCATGTGGAACTTGTCATCGCATCACTGAAAAATAAACATGGAGACGCAGACAATAACCTGTGGATCTGATCTGAATCGTATCTGATCTGATCGTCCAGCCATCTCTGAACAAATACCTGGAGCATCCACGCTACACAGTACACACACTGCAGCAGATCTACAACCTGTATAGGCTGTATGCAACTTTCCTGGATCTCACTAAAGCCCTCACAGTCTGGAGTCTGCTGAGAATTTCCAGCTGCAGATGCTGCTGTGAATCTAGCTCTTCAACATTCTGAACTGAGACTTCATTATTCAGTTAAGCTCTGCACATGAACAGACATCGGCCACAGCCGAGAATATACCGGGCGCCACACACCTCATCAATAACAGACCAACACATGCAGCATTGCACAGCACGCGCACGGTGGATCACATTAGCTTTCATTATTAAGCGCAAACCTTTATTATTGTAAACGGACATACAGCTTGCTTGCTTTCACTAAGCGCCGTGACCAAAGGGCACGGCAGCCAACAGGTCCACTGGTTAGCGTACGACCCAGGCGCACAACACACTAGGAGTTCATTTTTACAGCGAGGAGGGGCCGCCTCCAGGAAGCGCGCTAACGGTCTCAGAAAATTTACATAACCCGGGTCAAGACGAGGCTTCAAAATGTGGCGAGTTTTGAGGCGGGCGGTGGTGGCCGCCATGCTCCATCATCGAGCCAACCTTCTCGCTTGGTTATGATTCACCGGCCCCGAGACTGTTTCTACATTACTGCGAAGGTTGAATAAACCATTGGGGTCAGCATCACATAAAGCATGATATGAAACATTTGTAGAGATTCTAGTATATTGACAGCTTGATGCTAAACAAATAAAAACGATTACAACAAGCATCCCCTGATCCTGATATATAAATTCTAGCTATGCCATGTTGAATAACAAAACAGGTTCACTTACTCAGGAGCTGCAGTGTTCACACTGGGTGGTCTCACATTGGAATGGTTCTTCTTGTAGAACCTGATGGAGATCAGGCTGCTATGTGCTCTAACTGATGATTCAGGAGAGCCATGGAAGCTTACGGCCGAACCATGTCCGGAGAAAAAACCTGCAGAGTCCAGATGAGGAGCTTTGAGGAAACGTTTTCTGTTGTTCTAGAATTACTATTACATGGTTTCACTAATCAATACAGCTGGTTAAAAGTTATTCCTTGGACCAACAAGCCATATTCTGAAACATCTCTAGGGGCAAAAGTTGAGAGGGCTGCACGAGTCATATACTCATATCAAGTGTGGCAACTGAAAATTCTCTGCTGGGTGTTATTGTTGATCATATCTTAACTTAGTTTCGTGTTCAAAAACATATTATGACAAGTAACAGAAGAAGAATCGAACATACAAAGAAAATTAAACCACACAATCAAACCTTGTTAACATTACTACAGGGCAAATGTCACTGTGAGAACATGAGCTTAAAAAGTCCAGTACCTAGGTTATCCTAAAAGGACAGGTCACAGGACACCATGTGATTTGACTTTATTTTGCAGACCCATATAGAACTTTTTGAAAGTAACAAAATTTTGTAAAGTTTGACAGGATATTTAACTGTGATGTGAATGCAACAATTTTGCATTGGCAGCTATCGATAATTCAATATAGCAACAGAAAAAGGAATTTCTAATTGACAAGATGAGTTGGGGGTCAATCAAGGTTTTATTCATGAGATCAGTGTTTCAAAGGCGAGGCCTAGTCGTCCAGGCGGACCCAGCTCGCCTTGGAGAACAGCTCCGCCTTGGCGCCTAGGCGTCGCCTAGGCGATAAGGCGCGCACAGCGAGAATGGGTCGCCTTAACGCCTTTGAAACCATGCATGAGATAAACTTCTGTTCCATACAAGCACATCAAACATCGCTATCCCTAACAGGGAATTAATCTGGTATACCTTGCCAGAGTATGACGACGCAAAAGATAATGGTAATGATCAGAGGACATAAGTTGCCACCCGATGACCCTTGTTTGGCATTCTTCATCTTCTTCAAAGCCTTCATTCGCTCAATCCTTGCTTTTTTCAACATTGCAAGCTCACTCAGCTCATTGAGGAGCTTTTGGTCAGAAACATCCAATGGTGTAGGTGTTGACGGCCTTGGTGGCCGTGGCGGCTTTTTGGACCGCTTCTTCTTTGCTTTCTCCCCTCCTGAACTGTCCAGAAGGCCAAGCTTCTCCTCCCCCTCAGACTTCCTGTCATCTCCATTTTTTGCGACAGCATCTGAAGCGGGAGAGGAGCAATCCATGTGCTGAGTCCTGTCATCCTTCACACATCCATTGGCACCCCCACAAACATTCCACGCGCCATTAGGCAATGTTCTTGCCTGCCCAACTGTAAAACTAGCATCCACACCATTGTTATAATTGCTTACTGCAGCGCCATTTCCACACTCCAGATCAACCAAAGCATCATGACCACCCTTAGCCTCCATCTGCACTGCAAAAACTTGAGTGCTTGGGTCTAAAACAGCAATTGGCAAAACTCTCCGATACTGTGGACCAAGGACCAGAGTTCCCCTCCGTCAATCAGGAGAAATCAGTAAATCACCTCCGAATGCTGGCTACCTGTGGAGATAAGTTAGGCACAAAATAAGGTTACTCCCGTTAAAAGTCCAAATCAGGGGACAGGTGTAACCAAAGAATTTATCAAACAAGCAACCATTTCAAATTTCTCTACCTGAAATACCAAACCAAAGCAGCCGATGGATTCCAAGAAAGTCTAATCATGACAAGAAAAACACACATGTAACACGCAAGAACGCGTGTTAGGACTCATGGAAAGAAGGCAGCGAAATAAAGGAGGTTGCTTCCTAAGAAGAGGTGGTACAAAGGGAGAAAACAGGCTGCCTAAATTAAGCAGAAGCACAGGAGGGAAACACGCAAAGCTAGCAACCTTTATCCTCGTTGAACGCCACAAGCAAGGCCACTACTGTCGTTCTCCCTCCTAGCCTCCTCCCTCGGTTACCTCCCTTTCACACGAGGCTTTGCAAGCAAACAAAGCATGGCATTGCTTACACATGGCAATCTCTCCCCTTGTTTTCTGCTTGCTTTTTTTAAAAGAAAAAAATGTTCAGCTAGACCAAGCGGGGGCATTGAAACTAACTAGGTACTCCCGATCACAAGAAGCGTCCACATTTGCAGCAGTGGTAACCTCATTTTGCAGAAAGGGGGTGCTATTTCTTACCCAGGCTAGTCTAAAAATGGACGCCCAACCATCACCATTTCGAGTCAGGCACAACTCCATATGAGAAAACTGGAGGGCGCAACTAAATTCCCCACCAAGACAGGGCAAAGGACCAACCAAATATGCACAGAAGAACTAATCTTCTTTTCGCTACACCTATACTGGAGGCAGTTAAAAAAGCGTAGAGGGGGACAGAAAACAAACAAAAACTTGGGTTTGGCACCTGAAGCGTTAGGTGACCAAACAGAACTGAAGGGAATTCTTCGAATTCGCTGGACAACGGGCAGAGCCAGAGCGTGCAGAAATGACGAGGGGAAGAGGACAGGCAGTAGGACGAGGTCAGGTACGGTCCAAGCTCGCCGCTCCGCCAAGCTTATCCTGTAGTAACAAGAATCCGACAGGGAAAGAGACAAGCGAGCACGCGCAATGCGGAAAGGGGAACCGATCCCGCACGAGTTTTGGCGGAAGCTGTTGGGGAGGTGGGGGAAATGCAGGAAAAGCTTATCCTAGAGGAAGAGGAGGGAGGGCTCGCAGCAACACCGCGATTCCATCAAAACTGCAGCTTTAGGCTCACGCGCACCCCGCCCCTGGAAGGAGAAAATAAAAACCGCATACTCTCCGCCCAAATCACGCCCCCAAATCCCCTGAATTCCTCGAAAAATCACAGCTTTCGCCGCAGAAACAAAGAGCGGCAGAGAAATCCATACAAAGAAAGGAAAGGTAGCGAGAGCCCCACCTACAGAGCTGCAGCGGCCACAGCGCGCCCTCCCATGGCGATCCCCCCGCCGAATCGAGAGCTCCCCGGCGCGGCCACGGACCCGGGGAGGCAAGGGCGGCGACTCGCTCGCGAACCCACGCGTGAGCAACGGGAGGGGGAGGAGGGGGAGACTGCTTGGGGATCGAGGAGAGGGAAAGGGAGGCAGTGGGGGTGTGGGGGTCCCGTACGTCCCGGGGCTGGGCCTGGGTTGGGTTGGCCGCGTTTGGTCAGGGTGTGTAAAAAATTTGCAGCGTAATAAATGCAGCTTTGACCATTAATTAGAGGTATTAAATAAAGTCAGTTTGCAAAACTACCTCCACAACCCCCGTGTAAATCGCGAGACGAATCTAATGAGGGCTTTGACCGCACGATTAGAGGATGAGTACTGTAGTATTACTGTAGCAAATCATGGATTAATTAGGCTCGTTAGTTTCGTCTCGAAAAGTTGTACTCATGTGTGAAAATGTTTTGTAAATAGACTTCATTTAGTACTTCATGCATGCAAGATTTCTTGGGGAAAAATTTTCCCTGTTTGTGTAGAAACCAAACGCGGCCGCCTGCCTTGCCTCAGGGATCACGCGCTATTTAGGCCATGTTTAGTTTCCATCCATGTTCGAATGTGGTGTCGAGACTGTTTTCTGTTTCTGTCTGTTAGTTTTGCTGTGGTTTCTGTGAACTCCATGCTCGTAGGTCTGTGATCCTGCAGAGTGCTGGGCAAGCTTGAATCAAGCTTAGCCACCCTTAGTCTCGAAGTCTTTTCTTAAGTTTGTCTGCAATCTGAATTCTGGTATTTCCGTTGTGAAATGGAAATGGGGTGAGCCTCGATTCAAAAAAAAAATGTTTAGTTTCCCCCCTAAACTTCAAACTTCACTATTTATCAAAGGAAATCTTACATGTATGAAGTAGTAAACGTGTGTTAATAACAAAACCCATTCCATAACCCCGGGTAACTTCGCGAGACGAATCTAATGAGCCTAATTAGATCATGATTAGACAACGTCGTGCTACAGTAAACAATCTCTAATGACGGATTAATTAGACTTAATAGATTCGTCTCGCGATTTCCTGTCCATCCATGTAATTAGTTTTATAATTAGATCATGTTTGGTCCTCCTAATCTTGAATTTAAAATTGCGGATTCAAAAAAGTTTGAAAAGTTCCCAACTAAACAAACAAGGCCTTAATCGGTTAATCCCATTCGTCGCGCGGAATCCATCGCCGGCCGTTGGATCGCCAAATGGATGATCTGGATCGTGATCGTGATGGTCTTGGCTCCTCTTTTGGTCTCCTAAATTTAGAACAAAGGCTTCCTCGGACTTACGTCAACACCGAATACGGTTCTCTTTTTTTTTTGTGATAGTTGGCCTGTTTCTCTCGATTATTTGTAGAACCAAAAACATTTTCCCGTAACTTTCTTCGATTAAAATGGGGACAAGCCATCTTATAGAGACTAGAGTGTGGGTGTGGCTAACCATTTTTAAGAGCCGGATTTAAGCCATAATTGACATCGTACACAGAAAAGAGTTATGGATTAACAATGAAATGGAAATGAAGGCATATGCTATCAAGCAAACATGTTTAAACTTTTACCTTGAGGTTTTTGGTGAAAAAGTACCAGTAGCAGGCCGGGTTTGGTCGATGACGTGCCTAGATGATAGTGCTGGAGTCCATAAAAGCACAAGATGCTGGTTGGTTTTTCTTTAATCACGTAGCCCAAGGTTTTGTGGAAACCCTCATCACAGAGCCCACGGAGGAAGGAATCGAAGGCCTTGGACGCGCGCGCGTCGGTCTCGACGCCGCTCTTCGCCGGCGTCAGCCGTCAGCTAGGCCAGCTGCCTCCAATTGACAGAAACAAAACAACGAATAGCTTGTGTTTGGCGACTGACGCAGACGTGCAGGGAAAACGATCTTAGACTTCAAAACGGAATATCCCATTGTTGTCCAAGGACGCCGAGGCCCAAGGGTTCATAATTAATGCAGTAAGGCGCTCAGACTCTAACAAGTGTAGTGTAGCTGCTTGTTAAGCTCTGATACATCGATCTGTACATGCCATTGATATTATCATCCAGATAACGTTGAAAAATTGTAACTTTAACATATCCTCCAAAGGGAATAATTACGCTATAGGCCTTGTTTAGTTGCCACTCAAATTTCAAACTTCACTATTTATCAAAGGAAATCTTACATGCATGGAGTAGTAAACGTGTGTTAATGATAAAACCCATTTCATAACCCCGGGAAACTTCGCGAGACGAATCTAATGAGCCTAATTAGGCCATGATTAGACAACGTCGTGCTACAGTAAACAATCTCTAATGACGGATTAATTAGGCTTAATAGATTCGTCTCGCGATTTTCCGTCCATCCGTATAATTAGTTTTATAATTAGATCATGTTTGGTCCTCCTAATCTTAAGTTTAAAATTGCGGATTCAAAAAAGTTTGAAAAATTCAAGGAACTAAACAAGGCCATAGACTAGCACTTGAGATACTAGCAGCTGGTCTCCACTGAGAGGGTGTTTAGATGCACCTGTTATACATAATGTTTATGCATTGAGTCACGTGTATGGAGAGAAAAAATGAACTGACACGGTTCTCAGGTGAAAATTTTTTAACTGAACAGGGCTCTACCCTCAGGACAGGGAAGTGCAGGAGCACCTTCATTGTCACCATTTATTGGCGGTGGGCGTGTTCGGCAGCCCGGGACAAAAAATTGTCCCGGATTACTGTCGCATGTATGAGGGTCTAAATGAAGTTTATTTACAAAACCTTTTCACAGATGAGTGTAACTTTGCGCGACGAATCTACTGCATCTAATTAATCCATGATTTGCTACAGTAATGCTACAGTAAACATCCTCTAATCGTGTGGTCAAAGGCCTCATTAGATTCATCTCGCGAATTTGACAGGGGGTTGTGGAGGTAGTTTTGTAAACTGACTTTATTTAATACCCTTAATTAACGGTCAAAGTAGCATTTAATGCAGGGATCAATTTTTTGATCCCCCATCCGAACATTTGGTTCTCCAGCGCTAGATACTGTTCACAACTTTGATCACTAATTAAAGGTATTAAATAAAGGTATTTTACAAAACTAACTCCAGAACTCCTGCACTAGGAACCCTGAAGAATCTAATGAGGTCTTTGACCGCATGATTAGAGGATGGTTACTGTAGCATCACTATAGCCAATCATCGATTAATTAGGCTCATTAGATTCGTCTCGAAAAGTTACGCTCATCCGTGAAGAGGTTTTGCAAATAGACTTCATTTAGTACTCCATGCAAGAAAGATTCCCTCCTAGCAATGCTAGACGCTAGAAAACCAAACAAGGCCATTGGGCACAGTGTGAGTGCCACACCTGTCCTCCCTACGTGCCAAGTGCCAACCACAAGGGCATGAAAGGACCGAGAGTCCGAGACCGACCGACGGAAGGAAGGATAGACTTCTGGCAAGACTTTGTTTTTACGTAATTCTTGTAGCAAGACTTTGTTTATTTTATAGTTCTTCCGGCAAGACTTTGAACCAACCTCGGATTTGCGTAATTTTTATAAAATTCTTATAGCAAGAATTTTTAATCAGAGTTAGCCAGATTTATTTTTTAAGCAGCATAAAATGGAAATTTTCTGGTTGGATAGCAGGATGGATACGAATTTTATGCTAATATACCATGCTCCGGTTGGATTCGCTTTGCTAATACCAGCTAGCTAATTTTAATTATTTTGGATCGAAAAGAGGTAGTCAATAAACCAGCTAGTGCCAACCTAACCGGCGATGACTGACCGAAGGAACTCGAAAGGATGGACTTCTAGCAAGACCTTTTTTTTTCTTAAATACAATAACTCTTTTGGTAAGACTTTGTTTTTATATAATTCTTCTAGCAAGACTTTGTTTTTTTATATACGGACCCTTATATAAATAACCCCTCTAGCAAGACTTGAAGCAACATCGGCCATTGACCTTGAAGCAGAGCTCGTCAGATATCTCTTTTTGAAATGAGCAGAAAACGAAAATTTTCTGCCTGGATGACACATGACAGGATGGTTAAGGATTTTATGCTGACTTACCAGGATAGGAGGCGTTTTTGCCTCATCTTTTACCCTTTCGTTAGTGCCTTTTTGGCGAATCCTCGATTACTGACCTTGTCGCGATGACAAAAGTGATTTTAGTTCACTTTTTCCGTTCGGAATTATTTGTCCACGTTGGTCTCAAAAAAAAAGAATTAGTTGTTGATGTTGGCTTTTGTTCATATTAGTCATTCATCTAATTAATAATTATGTAATTATTATTCATCTTGTGATTTAATTTATCATCAATAGTACTTTAAATATTACTTGTCTTTTCAAGTATTTGAAATCTTGAAATAGATGAATATTAAACGTTACGAGAAAATAAATAGTGACAAGTAACTTAAAATACTAACTTAGAACGGAGAGAGCGCAAAATATATTGATTTACAAAGACGATTAAGGCTCTGTTTAGTTTGCCAACTTTTTTCATCGCTACATTAAATTTGAATGTTTGAATACTAATTAGAAATATTAAATGTGGATAACTGACAAAACCCATTTCATAACCCCTGGTGAAATTGTGAGACGAATCTATTAAACCTAATTAGGCCATGATTAGACAATGTCGTGCTACAGTAAACAATCTCTAATGATGGATTAATTAGACTTAATAGATTTGTCTCGCGATTTTCCGTCCATCCGTGTAATTAGTTTTATATTTAGATCATGTTTAGTTCTCCTAATTTTCGATTTAAAACTGCTACAGTGAATTTCGCAAAGTTTTTCACCGAATTTAAACAGACCCTAAGTGCGCCTCCTCTCCATAATTAAGCTGTGGGTGATGTGCTTCTGGAAGATTTGGACGCGTCGACACCGCGCCTGTGCTTGAGCATGATGACCGGGACAAAAGCGTTGCGTTGGCAGATTTGGATGCGCCTTTCCCCCTCTCTCTTTCTCGTTCTCTCTCTGTCTCATCTTTGAACAGACAGGGGACCGGCGGATTGATGACGATTCTCTCCATCTCGCTGCCAGCCACGCGACGGGAGTGGTGGTGGACCACGCCACACGTGTTGCTGTTGCCCCTTCCTTCGAGGCCCCGCCGTCGTCGGCGACTCGGCGTCGGCGTCGGCGTCGGCGCCGCAGCCGCTCTCCAGACTCCACGATTCATTTTGGCATTTTGCTTTGCTAGCTTCGGATCGGGAAATCCAGGGTCCTCGAGTGCAAGAGCCACTCAACCCCTGGTCGCAGTGCTGTTCGCCTGTTCCTGTGGGCTGCAGAGCGTCTCGTCCGTAGCCCGTAAATTAATCTTTATAACTATATAAAAATAAGAAAAAATTGTATTATATTTTAAACATAATTTATGATTTTACCTACTTGCAAAATTCTCACTTAAATTGTGCGTGGAGTAAAAAGATAAATTTTATTAGGAGTAAATTATACTAATTTATAAAATTATTGGAGTACGTTAAACCAAAATGTAGTTTAGAGGTTTAATCGACTTTTGTCATGCTTAAAAATTAATTAGACTTTTTCTGATTATTAATGATCGGATTACTAGTGTCTCTTCATCGTATGGAAAAAATAGTGATTTGTGCAATGCCTTTCTGTGGGCCACCACCTGGTACAACGTGGCCCAATAGCCCCACAAAATAGGGGATACAGGCCTCGGCCCATGAGCGCCTGTTCCTTTCTTTTTCGTTTTCTTTGTCTTTTTGAAAGATCTTTTCTTTTCTCTGTCCTTCCTCCAATGTTTCACTGTTCTAATGGCTATCGCTTCTGCCTTCATAATAACGTTTTCAAAGACTAGACTTACGTCCTTGAGAAACTACTATTTTTCCGTAATACATATATGCTACCTCAATATTTTAGAATACCAGATTCAACATTTTCAATATACCAACACTATCTCTACATTATTTAGGGAAACATGCCGCTTGACGAGTGACGAGCTCGGGGACAATGTGTTGGTTGATGAACCTTAAGAACTGAAGAAAACTAGATGGGCAGCTAGAATTTCTTTTTTTAAAAAATATCACATCTAATGGATGGATGGCAATAGTGAAATGCAAAACAAAACAAAAAAGTATTTCACCTTTCTGCAACATTGTTGCGGTGCACGGTACGCAAAGCTACATCTTACAGAGTACCAGAGACATGCTAATTATGGCCTTGTTTAGTTGGCCTCAACTTTTCAAACTTGGAGCATTGGGAAGCGTGTGCCAAAGTTTGTAAAGTAAGTTTAAGGAGGTGTTTAGTTGAAAGTTGCATTAGGAAGCGTAAAAGTAGAGAGGGGGGCACGTTTTTCAATGCGTTACTTTTGTAACTTTTCAAACTAGTTGAAGGAGGTGTTTAGTTGAAAAATTATAACTTTTCAAACTAGTTGAAGAAGTTTGGGGAACTAAGCGCCTGTTTAGATCACCTGAAACTTTGAAACTTCACTATTCATCAAAGGGAATCTTGCATGCATGGAGTATTAAACGTGTGTTAATGATAAAATCCATTCCATAATCCCCCGGTAACTTTGCGAGACGAATCTAATGAGCCTAATTTGGCCATGATTAGACAACGTTGTGCTACAGTAAATAATCTCTAATGACGGATTAATTAGGCTTAATAGATTCGTCTCGCGATTTCCCGTCCATCCGTGTATTTAGTTTTATAATTAGATCATGTTTAGTCCTCCTAATCTTCAATTTAGAATTGAAAACTTTCTTTCGCAATTTACAACTCCAAACTAAACAGGCCCTAAACAAGGCCTACTTACCTGTTGCTGATGCATCGTGGCAAAGCAGAGTACGGCCAGTATGGCATGGACAGATGGACATTATACATAAGTACGAACATAAAAAGATCACAACAACAACAACCACGTCTTCACGATACAACAACCGCACTACACTTTGACATCGTGTCACCATCTCTCCAACGAAGGCTTAGGAGTGGATGATCTTATTATCATTGTTGAATGGTACACGACGGCGTGTAAACACAGGACAATTACGGCTCTGCCGGATCATCATTAGTTTAGTTCTGCGCCTGGAACCATGCGAGCCCTGGATGACCGCATCGCCTCGACTCGGGGATGGGCACTATGGGCCCCAGAAATATGCGCCACAGGTCCAGCATTATCGTGACGAGCATCGCTGCGCCCAAAGAGTCAACGGCTACCCTGGACAGATTCCACTTCTCATCTTTCTCGTCAATCCTAAATCACAAGTAACAGAGGCTCACTGATTAGGCTGCAGAGAGGTCATGGAAACTACGGGTTATCTGTATTTTTTTCTACATAACGGAAGCGAGAATCAAATCATGGCCACGACTTGTCAACCAATTGAAATCATGACAATCTATGCATTCAAGTAGAAGAAACCGAATATCATTCTGGAAATATTTGGTCATATATATCTATGTTCAGATTCAAGTACGTTTACCTTGAAAACATTGGGAAGCTGACGATGAAGTATATTGCGTAGAACAATGAACCTACTTTGTACATTATATTCCGATCAATGAATTCATAGTATGGGAACTGCAAAAGTCCGCGGAAAACATCAGCCACAAACATGTGAAAAAAGGAAGAGGTAGATGTAGTCACTGTATCTACAAACATGAAAAATGAAACACTTTGCATCTTAAATAGCATTGTTAAAAAATGAAAAGCGAGATCAGCTGTATTTGTTTTCAGAAGCAGGTCATTCTTATCCTAAATTTGGTGACATAGTTAGTCCAAATGGATCCTAACTCTTTCACGTGTTAATGAGTATTAAATATTTTCAGACAATATGCTGGACTTTTTTCACTAGATTAATAGGAAGCTTGTCATGCCAAAAGGAATTTATGGATGGGCACTCTCAAATTAGTTAAACTTTATGATTATTGTCTACCAGGACTATGATGTAAACATTAACACTGACTTATAGAAATCCAATGAACTAAACAAGGGATATTCAACAACACGGCTACAAATTGTGAAATTAAACAATTTAGTATAATAAGACATGAATTACACACAACATAAAAAGGAAAACATATAGTTATATACTAGAACTAGAAAGTGGGAAGTTAACTAGAAACGTACGCTCAAACATACATTTGCAATGGACAGGGTCTCCAGGTACGCTATGAAGTATGAAAGCGCTAAAATCCATGCGGCTTCAAATAACCATCGAATAGACTGTGGCAAGTGAGCTATAGAGTGGCGTAGTCTACGAAGTGTCAGATTTGATGCCATATGATAGAATAGGAAACAAACATGAGTAAGGAGAAACGTAGTATGGGGTACCTGAAACATGAAAGTAATTAAAAATACATTACAAATTATAAATACCACTACAAGTGTACAACTATGATATCTCATTAACTTGACAAAATGTGAACAAAGGTTCTCAGACAAATTTGCAAGAAGTAGTTTGTGCTGTACTTGGATTGAGTTTGTATTAATAAAGAAATGATAAAAGCAGAAAGATGAAATGGTGTATGTGAAGTGAGAAGAAAAGTAAGCATGCACATTCGCTCTATCGATTCAGGCACAATAAAATTGAGAAAAATAAGGAGCTAATATTGGTGAGACATTGCAATATTACATTTTAATCCTGATACCAGAGATGTTACACATGATAAGTACCATTTCTTTGCCATTTACTGGAAGGAAAGAAACAGATGCATTGCAGCCCAAACCATGCTTATATAAAAAATCAATTTATTTCAACTTAACTATTAACTCAGTTATTGTGATGCGAAGGAATTCATTGGTCTCATCTACACAAAAATAATAACTTCTCTATTCAATTTTATCCAAGTCGACCTTAAAAACAACACCAGCAAGAAGTTCTTGATAGTACATAGTCATATGTTAGTATGAAATTTCATCAAATTTAAATACATTGAATTGAACAAAGTTATTTATGTTACAGAAATTCTAGTTAATAGATATACTACCTCAGTCCTAAAATACAAGAAATTTTACTAAGTCAAACTAGTTTAAATTTGACCATTTTTATATAAAATAGCAATAATATTTATGACATAAAATGAGTACAACTAGACCATAATAAAATATATTTTCATAGTTCAATCATTCGATACATTAGATGTTAATACTCTTCTCTATCAACTTGGTCCAACATATATTAGTTGAGTTAGGACAAACCAAAATATCTTATATTTCAGGCTCGAGAGAGTATGACGCAGAAATGCAAACACAAAACCTCTACTTAGACAATCACATGCATGTTGGAACACAAGACAAGTTGCAGACTTGCAGTACTTGCAACTATGCATGTGTACAACAGAAATGCCTATGTAAATGAGGGAGAACATCTACACAAACAACTATAAGCCATCAAATCTTACATTATTCATCCTCCATGATGGAAAAGTATATGACGCACCAAGAACCGTGAAGAAGTAATGTGTACAGAAGTAGTTACCAACATAGCTAAAGATTATAATCCAAATATTAGCCTGCATGGTAAGATATGGTTTGGGTTTAGAAAATAAGCATAAATTGGACCGACAAAACTCAACATCCAAAGGAAGTCCATAAACAATTGAAACAAGGACTGCAACTCTAGTTTCCCTTATTAGTTGATGGCTACTGTAGAATAATGGCACATTGGATTCAAATTATAAATAGTTTTAAAATGCCAATTCATCATAGACAAATTGTTAAAAGTCCCATATATCCTTTATTTTGCCACCATAGATTATTTTTTTAGCACTCACTAGATCAAACCAAAACTCATTCGAGTCAACTAGCTGAAACATAACTTAGGACCCAATTCTACACTCATAAATATAGTTTACAAAATGTTGAGCTACCCATGAAAAGAACTACTCCCTCTATTTCAAATTGTAAGTTGTTTTTGTTTTTTCAAGGTTCATTACTTTTGGCATGCACCTAGACATTATGTTATCTATGTGCATGGTAAAAGTAATGAACCATGAAAAGACAAAACGGCCAACAATTTGGAACGGAGGGAGTATTTGTAAAGCATTGTACCAAACAATTGATGTAGAGAATAATTACCTTGACCCAATATCGATCTTTCAAACATCTAACGCTATCCGCCTGAAAAGTGAAAGTACTGATGAATTAGTTCATGAACATATGAATTCTCTTTATGTTAAGGAGATAGGCTTGCGCTAAATAGTCTTGACTCCATTTTTTTTATACAGAAGTTATTTGCGGTATCTTTTTAAGGACAAAAAAGAGAGAGTCCCAAAAAAAGGACAAAAAAGAGAGCCAAACACCAGCTCTTTTTTTTTTGTTCCCAAAAGACTTTACGCCCAGGAGGGAAGGGTGTGCCATATAAAGATCTTAAGGGTTTAGGGTTTACATGAAATTACATTATTCAGGATCTACCCTTCGAAGAATGGCATTGATCAAATCTTGGCGAGCTAACAAGATGGGGAATAATGTCTGGAATAAGAGGGTGCTACATTCACCTTCCCTACGAGGAAGAGCGGGATAAGGAACACTGGCACCATGGACACTAATCCAACTATCAGGTACTCCAGCTCCGTGAAGCCCTGCAAGCGGCACAAGAATCGAAATTTAGATAATAAATAGTGAGTAAAATATATGACGATGTTAAACATGAGTGAGCACCATGTACTCTCGTAATGTATATTTGGCTATCTAAATTTACCTTTGTATAAAAAATCCATGCTGATCAATAATAATTATCTACCTAGCCTATCAATCCATGCTCTAATACTAGTAACTTTAGAAGACATAACTATAAAAGTTCAGGAGAAATTTAAGCCCATGACTAATTAACAAAATACTTTAGCTCACTCCTATTTGTTATACATCTTTTTTTCATTTTTCAACGTACTTATATGTATGTTTAATGAACCCTTAATTTGAGCTACATGATTAATGAAATTAGTATTTTCATTGTTTCTTTCACATATGTATACATGGTCTGCATGGTGACACACATCATGTATACACACCTTAATAAGTTAGTGTTTTCCATTTTAATAAATAGTAGAAATAGGTATTTTAGAATTATATATTGGTGTAATTTGGGATTGTTTTATAATGACATATGTATACTGGCATATGTGGGTAAGTTAGATCCAAGTTTTTAGAGTCTGACCTACATGTTTAACATGGAAATATAGTATGCATCGTGAGACACATCATGGATACATATCTTAAGTTACTATTTTGTGTATTAACAATAATGGTAGAATTAGGTAATTAGAACTCATATATTAATGCACTTTGGGATGTTATCGTGATATACACAGGTATTTTTCAACAACAACAGATATAGGTAATTTAGATGTAAATTTAGGAGGTTATTTTAAATTGTTTTATAATGCACGCACATGCAGGTCATTTTAGATAAATATTGAGGTTACTTTAGGTTATTTTTCATTGGCAGAAATGGGTAATTGAGCTATAGATTTAGGAGGGTTTGTTTAACCTATTTTGATAATGGATAATAAGTATTTTTTTAAATAACATAATAGATGAAATGGCTAATATGATCACAGTTACAGATTGCTGGCCAGATGTTTCTAATTTTTTAAAATCTCAAGAATTTATCTTTTTTCCAGCGTGTCTCGTGAGTATTAAAAGTTTAAAATAGAGACTTCTAAAGGAGTGTCTAATTAGTAACAGTAAGATATCTAGATTTATGTGCTGTCAAAATAAAAGACTAGGTCCAAATTAAATAAGCTTTGCTCTCCTCTCCCAACCAATGATATGGTTACCACTTCCACCTTTTTTTTTTTTTGCGAACCACTTCCACTTTTTATGTGTAGAGGGAGAATGGTGGTGGGACTGTGGCAAAGCTTATGAGCGAGGTGTGTCGAATTCATTCACCCGCTTCCACTCCGCTCCAAGAACACCACGTCCCAATCTGGCCGAACCAACAATTCGGCTTCAGATTAATCAGGATTCAGGGGCACCTCGTAGAGCTTGAAGGGGACGATGACGCCGAGGCAGAGCGTAAGCCAGAAGGGCGTGTAGAGCAGGAAGAAGGCCTCCCCCCAGCGCTTGCTCCCGTCTGCGGCCAGCCACGCGCTCCTCCTCCCCGCACCTCCGCCGTCGCCCCTGGGCTTCGCCCCCGCCGCCGGGCGCCGCGCAGCTGCGAGAGCGAGGAGAACCCGGTCAGGTACGACGTGGACGGGCGGCAATGGGCCCGCGCGCCGGCTGGCGTGGGACGCACATGCCATTGGCGAGCTGACTCTGCTGCCCCTGTCGCAGGACGCGGTGCTGCCAGGCTGCGGTCACTGGGGAGAGAGGCAGCGAATCGCGAGCACTAGTGATCGGATGAGCAAGCTCTCAGAGGCGTTTCACGTCGGGCTGCTGAAGCGGCGGCAAACCTCAGACCGACAACGTGGAAGGTGGTTGAGACGATGATCTGAGCACAGGGCTTCCGTTCATCAATGTGAAGGGATCGAACGCGAAGAGCGATAGCTCAGGATCGACGTCCCTTCTGTCGAATTCGGACAAGTTGCCGTGAACCATCAGCAAGTGTGGGATCGAACGCGAAGAGCGATAGCTCATGATGCATTTTTACTTTACTGGTCATGGATCTTTCGTCGATCTGATAACGTACTTGATTGCTATGTGTCTTCGGAAGAAAGATTCCTGTTTGCAAGTAGTGGACTACCATGACACTCAATTCAGAGCACAGCCGACTGAGGCCTTGTTTAGTTACCTCCAACTTTTCAAACTTCACTGTTCATCAAAAAGAATCTTACATACATAGAGTATTAAACGTGTGTTAATGACAAAACCCATTCCATAACCGCCGGGTAACTTCGCGAGACGAATCTAATGAGCCTAATTAGGCCATGATTAGACAAAGTCGTGCTACAGTAAACAATCTCTAATGACGGATTAATTAGGCTTAATAGATTCGTCTCGCGATTTCCCGTCCATCCGTGTAATTAGTATTATAATTAGATCATGTTTAGGCCTCCTAATCTTGGGTTTACAATTGCTACAGTCAAATTTGCAAGTTTAAAATCACGAACTAAACAAGGCCTGAATCACTCATCACTGTCGCAAATATATAATCTACTCCCTCCGTCCTGTAATATAAGGTATCATAGCAATTTTAAGACAGATTAAGAGAAAGAGCAAAAGACGCATGTACCCTCTGGGACCTTCTCATTTAGCAGCACTAACTAAAGTTGTTCCTAAAATTAAGCGGTTGAGGAGGAATATAAAAGGCAAGTATGCAGTGGAGAGTCAAGAAAAATTAAATTATTTCCTTTAATACTTGTCTAAAAGTCTTAGAATGCCTTGTATTTGAGCATAAAATTTGAACTCTTAAATATCTTACATTTCAGGACGGAGGTACTTTTTGCGTAATCGCTACATGAGGGTAGCTCAGAATCAGGTACTTGCCAAATTTAGCCGTGGAAGCTGAATGTGCAAATTTAGCCTGAGATTAAACAGGGAACGAGATGTATCACCTAACAACTTTCTCTTTAAGAAAAACTACGGCAACCCCTTGAGATGTAATCATCTAACAACTTAATGTGCAATTAATATTTCTTTAATTTCACTCTTGCCATGTAACTTCCACGGGTACCTAACAACAGACGAGACAGTTCTCATGCTTCTCCATCGTACGATGATAAAGTATTAAAGTCACTTCTCCATCTTCTCAGAAAGAAAGCAAGTAAAAGTCAAACAAATCATACGTCAATATTGACTGAGAAAACACCGATTGCTTTCTGATAAAATATATTGATCCTGAAGCGACACCATCTGATCATGTCCAGATAAGAGAAGTTCAGCTTCCCCTTCCCTTTCTTTTTTTTCTAGATTAGGAAACTTTCGAAAAACAGAAAAGTTAGTTAACTAAACTTTTCCAGACCATGAAGAAGTTTTATATAAAACGTTTCTGAAAAAAGTTTTATACATAGCTTATCTGACAAAATGTTCTTCGAAGAATTTTTCAAAAAATAGTTTCAGAAAACTTTGGCGCAAAAATTCAACTTCATATTAGCAAAAAGGAATTCCGAGAAGAAGTTTAAACATCCTATGCGTCAAATCTTTCCAAACAATTTGTTACTTATCCACAAGGGATAAAAGTACTCCTCATCGACCCATCTGCATAGATATCTTTCACAAAATCAAATAATTATGAAAATATTTCAGTTTTTTGTGACATGGAGATATTTTCTAACTGTCAAAAACAAGCGGCGAAACAAATCCATAAACAGAGGAAATCTCTCACACGGTTGGAGTAACAAACCGTACGTGAAAGAAAATCTATCTTTTAGTTATTCAAAAAGAAACTAAATAATGATGATTATGATCACTACTCATGAAATTGTAACATGTTCTTTGATTATTTCTTTAAATCAGAGTACAAGATGAAAGTTTGAGGTATGATCATTTGTATTGCTAGGCTGAAATAATTGAAACAATGGATGAAACAATGCCAGATGGACAGGAACCAATGCAAAGTCTGTAATTTCTTCTTGTTAATGACGACATTCCTGCATCACACATTTTGAGAGAGAGAGAGAGAGAGAGAGAGAGAGAGGGAGGGAGGGAGGACAGAATAAAGATAAGTTCATGCTTCTGACGAGGCATTATCATTATTGTGTGTGAAAATTTGGCATCGAGTGGTCATTTTGTGGATTGAACTAGCTCAACCTACACACCTTACACATCACTGAGTTTCAACATGAATCCAAGGTAAGGTTGGTGACTGTGCGATCGAGGTCGCTCTAATAAGCAAATTAAAAGTGATGATGACCTGCAATAAAATCAAGGATTTGGTAGCACGCAATGACGATGCTACCCAATGAAGCTGAAAAAACTAGTTTTGCTTTACTTTTAGTTTATTTTTCATTGTTTTTCGAAACAGCTTAATACTACAGTCACTCGTTTTGCGCAAAACACGTGAAGGTGAAACCACTATAATCCTTACCAGGCCAGGCCCTAAGTGTGGCTTTGTGGTACTCCCTCTGATTTTTTTTTACATATCGTATTAGCTTTGTTTTAAATCAAAGTTATCAAACTTTGATCAAATTTATACAAAAAATATAACAACATCTAAGATGTCAAATTTGTTTCATTGTATCCACCATAGAATATATTTTGATAGTAAATATGATTGATATTGTAAATATTGTTATACTTTTCTATAAATTTAATCAAAGTTGTATAAGTTTGACTTAGGATAAAGCTAATACGACATGTATTAAAAAACAGAGGTAGTATAAAGCGTCATCCAAGCGACACACTGAAGTAGCTAGTCTTGGAATCAAACTTGGAGTCGATTCATGTCGGCACGTCAATAATTGATCCCCCAACGGAACCTTAGGGTGTCTTTGGGTTGAGGAATAGTTTAGTCAACGTCTTCTCGCTCCTCGCTTTTTTTTCTTTGGTTATGAAATGGCACGTATTGGCCTATCACCACTTCATTCCTCATAAACCAATAATTAATATAAATATAACGGAAACAGGGTCATTTCACCAAAATTTATGAAACTAGTCTATCAACATGTGCTCCCACACGGGCTGATAATTTGGAAGATTTGAGTATTAAAGTTTTATGAAAAATCTAGACCTATATATAATAATAAAAACTATTTACCTTGTGCTTACTCTTATTAATTAAATATGTTTTTTTCACTTTACTTCATTTGTTCTGTCCATACATGTATACATAATCTATATGGTGACACTCATCATGTACAATGCATGCGTAGAAATAGATAATTTAGAACTATATGCTGGTGTCCTTCAGAAATTTTTAATGATATGCGGGTAAACTTACAATGCAAGAATCATATATTTGTGTATTTTTGGATATTCTTTATAATGACGTGTTGTTTTTAATAACTGTAATTGTAGGTAATTAAGTTGCACAACTAGAGTGTTAATATAAATTATTTTTATAATAGTATAATGGATAATTTAGATTAATATTAGGGGTTATTCTATTTTATTTTTCATAATGCCAGAGGGTAATTTATCTATATATTTTTAGAGGTTCCTCTCTGTATGTCCCTCTCCCACATCTCCGCCAATTTTCATTTGTTTATTAACTTTAAGCATGCATGACGGGTGACGGCGGCTGGCAGGGAAACATTGATAAGTCGCAAAACGGGTTGAACATGTGGCCATGTGGGTGTCGTGGAGATGCTTAGTAAGCAGATCAACTGTAATATAGGAACGTTCGAACCACTAGAGGGAATCACTTTGGAGGTTAATATAGAAAAGGGAAAAGTCAATTTTACATCCTTCAACTATAATAAGCATCTGATTTTCAACCTTCCACTATAAAATTGGACACTATATGCCACTTTTGAGTGGTTTCAAAGGTCGTTTTCTATTTTCTAAAGTATGTAAAAATATTAGTTTAATTTAAAATTTTCATAACTAATTCATTTTAAATTATAAAAATACAAAATTAGTACCAAAAAATTTCTTAAAATGTAACATATATGTTGGTGCTCTATTGGGAGTTAGTTGAGTCTTATTTGTTCTTGTTCCTACTATTTTATTGATTCTGTTCATGCTTTTGTTTATAAGATCCAAATAATTCTCCATAGGACACTAACATATAGGTTACTTTTTTACAATTTTTTTGGTATTGGTTTCATATTTTTTATTTAAAATAAATTAGTTATGAATTATTTAAATTAAACAAGATTTTTAAAATTGTCAGAAAATGGAAAACCGCCCTCAGTCAAAGGGCCAAATTTGCATGGTTTCGATAGTTAGATGGCCTAAGATGTCTGATTTTATAGCAAAGGGTTGAAAATTTGACTCTTATGATGGGTGTAAAATAGACTTTTCCCTATAGAAAACCAACACCACATATTATTCTCCAGGTTATATATATCCATACACACTCATATTATCATAATCCAATAAAACGCTCAGGGTATTTCAGAATCTGATCAAGGAAATAAACAAGCCCAGTTTGATGAGTGAGGGACAGCCTCACATGTTAAGTCATTGCCCCCTCATAGTCATATGGTGGATTATATCCAACAATTGGGTTAGGGTTCTTGTTCCCAAAAAAAAAAGGTTAGAGCTCTTGTTTGAGCTTGAGTTGTTAGTCACGTAGGAATCTCTTCATTTTAGAATGCACGATCACATTTGTATGCATCTCTCACTTGTTTGGTACTTGGCTTGGGGGCATTGGGACAGATTTGAAACTGCTATTCCTGCTAGGGGCGGCCGCTACTTGTTGGTCACTATGGCTATGCAGGAATGATCTGGTATTTGAAAAGAAACATATTATTTCTCCTTTGCAGGTTATCTACTTGGTTATCCATTGGCTTCGTACTTGGGCTATCCTACAGAAGCCAGCTTCGCAGGATTTGGTTGCAGTGACATCTCAACAGTTGGCGCATGTGGCCAAGGAGTTTTTTACCCAAGCACATGGGTGGCGGTCTAGTCTTCGGATTGATAGTCACTAGCGTGCCTCTTCTATTTTTATTTATTTTTGGTTGTGTGTATCCTTGTTATGCAGAGGCCGGGAATTTCTTTTCCATGGTATTATATCATCTCGATGTAATAACCTTGGAATATAATAAAATTTCCCTTATAAAAAAACTTAAGAAGTCTGATACTACGGTAAATAAATTGTAGTTACACAGGGATTTTAGGTTGTACATACATCAATTAATAATACGATCTGAAATAAAACGGTTTATGGTACTGTCAGTTACACCGTACCTGCTGCATTGTGACGTACAAGATTTATATTTTAGCTTAACATCTCACTCGGCTGCAAACTAAGCAGGACCGCCCTCTCGATCCCCTGCCTATATATACCCTAAGCTATCAACTCACTCAACACATGCCCTGTGCAATAAAACCGAACACTACACTTGTCGGTAATCAGCTAGCTAGATATATAGTGTGTAGTAAATTAATCGAACAGCTAGCTGTTTGCATCATCGATCATCCGATGGAAACGGATCTTGTAGCTCTTGTCATGTGTGTGACCCTGATCGTGGCTTGGTGGTTCCACCTGCTCCTCAAACGGAGCAGCGGCCGTCGGTGTGAGCTCACGCTGCCACCTGGCTCGATGGGCCTTCCTCTCCTCGGAGAGTCCCTTGAGTTCTTCGCCCGGATCCCATCGCTTCGACTTTTGCCCTTCTTGGAGAGGCGATTGGAGAGGTGATACTAGATAATAACGAAGTCTGCATATATATCCTTTTCACGCGGCCAAATTTTGAGCTGAAGACCCACAAAAGAGCAATTTACAGATGAGATTAAACTACACGCCTTAATTTGATTCAATTTGCAGGTATGGCCCTGTTTTCAAGACTAACCTGGTAGGCAAAGACATGATCGTGTCCATCGACCCGGAGTTCAACAGCTACGTGCTCAAGCATGAGAAGGCCTTCAAGGTCTGGTACCCGGAGTCACTCATGCGCTTCTTCGGTGCCGTTCTCGAGGTCACAACCTCTGGTGGGCCCTCGCACAAGCACATAAGGGGCGTGGTCCACCGGCTCTTTGGCCCAGAAAATCTCAGGCTGGTTCTGCTCCCTGATGTGCAAGAAGCTACTCGCAGCAACCTCAACTCCTGGGCTGATAGGCCAAGCATTGAGCTCAAAGAGGCCATCTCAAGTGTATGCATGCGTGAACCTTCTGTGTCAGTTCCTTTATTTACTGAGCAATATCTGGCATTCATCTGCCGGCAATGCCCCTGACGTGTATGTTTTGTGCAGATAATGTTCAGTGTTACTGCAAAATGGTTGATCAACTGCGATGCGTCCACGTCGTCAGAAGGAGAGTTGTGGCAACATTATGATGGCATTTCCACTCAACATCCCTGGAACAATGTTCTACAAATGCCTAAAGGTGAAATAAATGTAAACCGATCAACTACTTTGCACAATCTTGTTCTTGTCTTCTTCTTCTTCTTCTTCTTCTTCTTCTTCTTCTTCTTCTTCTTCTTCTTCTTCTTCTTCTTCTTCTTCTTCTTCTTCTTCTTCTTCTTCTTCTTTTTTACCCTTTAGAACGATCTTCTTCTACTATTAGACTCCTCACCTAGACTAATCTCAGTAGCTAAGAATCTGCCTTAAAATTTTAATACATCCCATTACAGGGACGAAAAGTTATCATGGAGGCTTTGAAACGCATGCTTGATGAGAGGAAGGGGGCAGAAAGGCGAGAAACCATGGATTTCTTGGATCTTGTGGCTGATGGGTTAAAGGAGAATCGTGAGCTAGACGAGAAACTTTCTTTGGATGTATTATTTGGGCTG
Source organism: Alloteropsis semialata (assembly GCA_004135705.1). NCBI lineage: Eukaryota > Viridiplantae > Streptophyta > Magnoliopsida > Poales > Poaceae > Alloteropsis > Alloteropsis semialata. The sequence continues at coordinate 80,941,693 of CM014272.1, read as the reverse complement.
CTCTTTGCTAGTGTCCACACGGTATCAACTGTACTAACTGCAGCACTCAAGTTTCTGACAGACAACCCAGAAGCACTACAAGAACTAGCAGTTAGTAAATTAAATGAACTCTCATACCATGCAGAATTTTGTTGCTCGAACTAACCAATTATAGTAAGAATATAAAATGATTTCAAAGACGGGATCCTTGTTCCCCTGAAAAATAAAGACTGAACTCTAAGGTCACCGAGATCTATACTCTCTGTTTCTTTTGGTGAGAAAGACCAAGATCTATACATGTGGCACTTGCAGGAGGAAAATGAGCATATCAGTAGAAGAAGGGTCAATGCCACTTCAGAAATCACATGGGAAGAATACAAGTCCATGAAGTTCACCTCTAATGTAAGTTGGAACTAGAGCACTCATTTTCACCAGCTTACTACTATAATATGTAACCAATATATATAGTGGCTTCGTATGACAAGGTGGTGCTCCTATCTGTGATCCGTCTGCATTGTAGGTTATACATGAATCACTGAGGCTATCGAACATTGCAGCCCTGTTATTCAGGAAAGCAAACGAAGATATCCACATGAAAGGTGCTTTGATTGTACTAGTAACCAAGTTCTTACAAACGTTGCTTTAATAGTTACTACAATGTCGGCAATTAAGCAAAATTTATTGGAAAATGAAAGAATGAATGCATGCATGGATGGATGGATGTGCATTTGCATGTCACTTTTTCGATTTGATGTTTTAACAAATTGTTTTTCTGTGAAGGTTACACTATTCCAGAGGGATGGGGAACAGTGATTTGCCCTCTGGCAACTCATCTGAATCCAATTCCTTATCCAGACCCAAACATATTCAATCCTTGGAGATGGAAGGTCTGTAAACTTATTATCAGGAAGTAAATTTTGACCTCCCGAAAACTGCGCACTCAATGGGATATATGCTCCGGAATTTAAGCTTAAACTAGTATTACGACTTGTCATGTAATTAAATACGCTCGTATGCAGGATATTTCCAAGCCTGTTGGGGGCTCCAAGGATTTTCTTGCCTTTGGATTGGGACAGAGATACTGTCTTGGCGCCGACTTTGCAAAGCTTCAGATTGCCATGTTCCTCCACTACATAGTTACTAATTACCGGTACTATCACTAGACAAATTATGATCTATACATTGATATATATTTTTATTTGAAATAAAAAAGTATCATTAACCTTCTCGTATCAACAGATGGGAAGTGGTCAGTGGAGGGGACATGGTGCTTTGTCCGGTACTTGCATTTCCTAATGGATTCCATGTGAAACTTATTAAAAAAACTTGAGTTTGCTATTGGCTACTACAAATAAGTCCTGAGCAAAATGGTTGCTGAATACTATTATGTAAACAAGAGAGAATTCGTGTGACGCGTTTAATGATTGTGCTGAGCCTCGATGTTGGACTATATAGAATAAAAGGCTTGAAGAGTCCTACAGATAAAAAAGACATGTATTACAGGGTTGATTACAGATTGTAAAGTGTAAACTATCGAGAGATACGCTGATGTGTACTCTAAATAAATTGCGCACGGTTACCCGTGGAAATGGAACCATCGACGTGACAGTCAGTTTGACACTATCATTACTACTACACTAGTCCATCAAACCCGTGCTCCCGCACAGTTAATATTTTAAAAGATATTATACTTAAAATTATTCAAAAATTAAACTCCGACCTAATAATCAAAATTTCTTATATACTACTCTTTCATTTTTGTCAATACTGTTATAGAGTGTGATATTATGTAACAAATCTTGATATGTATCGTGTGTAGTTGTTGTGGCCGGTAGATCTCTTAGAGATATAGTTGTAATCTTGTTGTTTAGATAGAGATAGATGTAGGAGATAGAGTCTTGTCGTATCTTAGAGATCAAGCCGGCTACACAACTACTTGATGTAAATCTTGGGTGATTTATACCCTATATAAACACGCATCTGTGGCTAGCCAAGATAGGCAACCACGTTTTCCCTATTCTTTACATGGTATCAGAGCCAACCTTCCAAAACACATCTAGGTCATGGCTTCCCCATCCAACTCCACGGGCGTGATGGCTCCTCTCGGCGCGCCGGTGACCGAGAAGCTAACCCTGGAGAACTACATCCTCTGGAAGGCGCAAATCATGCCCGCCATCAGAGTAGCCAACCTGGTGCCGATCCTAGAAGGGACGTCCAAGGCGCCGGTGGCAACCATGGAGGTCGAGACAACTGACAAGGTCAAGACTCTCGTCTCCAATCCGGAGTACGAGTGTTGGATGTCGCAGGATCAACAACTCCTGTCGTACATCCTCAACTCGCTCACCTCCGTAGTCCTCGCCCAAGTGGCGACCCTCATGACTGCGGCCTCCGTCTGGGCGAAGCTAGAGACGATGTTCTTTGCACAATCTCGTGCACGAGTAACTAATCTCCGGCTCCAACTTGCAAACTGCAAGAAGGGATCCATGACGGCCGTGGCATACTTCTCCAAGATGACACACCTCGCCAACGAACTTGCAGCAGCAGGCAAGGTGATTGAAGAAGAAGAATTGGTGACCCTCATTCTCGCAGGCCTCGACTTCGACTACAATCCGCTGGTGTCTTCAGTCGTAGGCCGTACCACACCTACCCCGGTGAGCGAATTAAACTCGCAGCTCCTTGCTTATGATTCAAGACTTGAGATGATCCAGGAGTCCGATGGTTTCCAGACCTCGGCCAATGCTGCTATGCATGGTTGAGGAAACTACCGTGGTCGCGGCAATGGTTGCAGCAACGGTGGGCGCAACAACGGGCGTGGTGGCCGTGCTCCTCAAAACTTTGGGGGGCGTGGCAATGGCAACCAGCAGAAGCAGGTGCAACAAGGAGGAAGCAGCAGCAAGCCCCTTAGCCAGATCTGTTTTAAGCCCAATCATGAGGCTGCAGATTGCTGGCATCGCTATGATGAGTCCTACCAGGGACGTTCATGCTCCAAGACAGTAGGAACAACAACCACTGGATATGGAGTAGATACAAATTGGTACATGGACAGCGGCGCCACTGACCATGTTACAAGTGAACTTGAGAAGCTCACCGTTCGTGACAAGTATCATGGACAGGATCAGGTGCACACCGCCAGTGGGTCAGGTATGAGAATTAGTAGCATTGGTCATACAGTTCTACATACTCCACATAAAAATCTTCATCTCCGAAATATTTTGCATGTTCCTAGTGCCAACAAAAGCTTAGCCTTTGTTCATCGCTTAACATCTGATAATAATGCTCTCATTGAATTTCATCCCTATATGTTTCTTATAAAGGATCAGGACACGAAGAGGATCATCCATAGAGGCAGTGTGAGGGTGGTCTATATCCTCTTGTGTCGCATCCTTCAGGAGTCCAGCAGAAGCAAGTGTGTGGTGCAATAAAGCCATCTACATCAAGTTGGCATAGTCATTTAGGTCATCCAGCTTTTTCTATAGTTGAGCGTGTGGTTAAGAACAATAATCTCCCTTTTGTTAGTGATGAGAAATCGTCAGTGTGTGATTCGTGTTTGAAAGCTAAGAGTCATCAGCTTCTTTATCCTAAGTCCCATAGTGTTTCCAGTGCTCCACTTGAATTAATTTAGTCTGATGTTTGGGGTCCTGCTCCTGAATCTGTTGGAAGATATACATATTATGTGAGCTTCATCGATGACTTTAGCAAATACACGTGGATCTACTTGATTAAGAAAAAAATCTGAAGTTTTTCAAGTATTCCATAACTTCCAGAAACTTGTAGAACGGAAGTTTGATAGAAAGATCATCACTGTGCAAAGTGATTGGGGAGGGGAATATGAGAAGTTAAATTCCTTTTTTTAGCAAATTGGTATTACTCACCATGTTTCATGTCCTCACGCTTATCAACAGAATGGCGCTGCAGAACGAAAGCATAGGCACATCGTGGAGGTCGGCCTAGCCTTATTAGCAAGAGCATCCACCACTAGAATCCTAACAATCCTCAAGGGTTCTTAAACCCTCGGCCATTAGCTAAGACGCTCGGAAAAAGAAATTGCCTACTGTCTACCGTCGGTAACCTCCCTTCGGCGACTCTTTGTCGGGCATTCGACCAATTGCCAAGGGTCCGTTGGCCACATTGTTTTGCGACGGTGAATGCCTGACAGTTCACCATCGGCCACGTGCTCAGCACCTTGTTGGAGCAGATGGTCATCTATCCAGTTGCCGACCGGTGATTACTCTTGGCCAATGATTTTCTTATATTACTTTTATTTTACTTTCCTATTTATTCCAATATTTGATTAAAATAATACTTTAATTCCGTCAAATCTGGTTCTCTTATTGTTTCACGTAAAGTTCTGGAAATATGCGAGAATCCAAATGCATTATATTGTCTATTCTTCATTTATTTCATTTTGGCCCAAAGTTTAAAACAAAAATGAAAGGAAGATGTATAACGGATCATATTGATTTGATTATACATCACTGGTCACTGGAAGGGTGTATACAGTGAAAGAAACACGACAAGAACAAAAGTTACATTGATTAAACTATCATACAGTACTCTAGCTGCCTCTCGGGTAGTTACGCACTACCGAATCACATAAAAGTTTAAAAAAAACTATCTTTTGTCTTCTTCTCTCCAAACTCCACGCACTGCCAAAATCCTTGAGGCAACAAATCTAAATTCAGAAAATATCAAACGGATTAGAACCCAATGATGAGAAATTGTTTGTAGAATGGTAGAATAATAAGAGCTTTTATTCGGGAATACCTGAGCGCATTGATCTTTAAAGGAGACGGCAGGCAGGGAACATAGATTAGATAGGTGCCTATGGAAGCTGAGATCTCACCTTATGCGTATGTTCATGCATGTCCCATCTGTCCATGACGCAACATGCTCTACCGGAATCCTCACCTTTGCCGTGTGCCAGCCAAAAAGCCGACGGCGAACGCTTTGCCGTGCGCGGCTGACGGCAAAGCGCGCACGGCAACTAGGCCCGACGGCGAAGCCGAGTTTGCCGTGTGCCTTTTGTCGGGCACACGGCAAACCTCTTTGCCGTGTGCTATTTGGCACACGGCGAAGTTTGTTTTCTGCCGAACGAAAATAATCCGAAACAAATAGCAAAAAAATTTATTTCAATGTGGGAAGGCCCCCAACCATCGCGGCATGTATTATAGACCCTCACGGCATTTTTCGCGGAAAATTCATGCGCTACGCGTCGGCCGTGATTCGAACCCGTGACCTTTCCCTCACGCGTGAGCTCCTCTACCGCTGCACCACACCCTCATCTGTGACTAGATGTTGTTTTGATTCCTACCATATTATACTAAACCGAGTGTAAATTGCTTGTTTGAGGCCCTAAACGATTTTAAATTAAAAAGTTGTCAACTACAAAGTTTCATAACTTTTTGAAATCTACAAGTTTTAATTTGGTAGTTTCTCCATCCGAGGTCGTTTACGAAATTTGAATTTCAAATTTGAGAACATTCAAACTTAGTTTTCGTTGACAAGATCACTTCAAATAAAAAAGTTGTCAACTACAAAGTTTCATAACTTATTGTGCTCTACAACTCTTATTTTGACTGTTTGTTCATCCGAGGTCGTTTGAAAAAACTCAAATTTCAAATTTTGAGAACTACAAACGTATTTTTCATTGTCAAAATTAATTCAAATTAAAAAGAGTTCAATTACAAATTTGTATAACTTCTAAAGATGTACAACTTTTATATATGTCATTTATTCATCCGATATTGTGGTAGTCACATTGTTCACGAATCTTATATATCTCTGTTCTAGTTTCAGGAAACTATACGAGACATATGAATTTTATAAATAATTTTAGTATCGTTTTGTCGAATGAAAAAATCACCAAACTAAAAGTTGTACATCTTGAAAAGTTAAGAAACTTTGTAGTTCAAAACTTTTTGATTTGAATTGATTTACTATTTGAAAATATGGTTTGAATTATGACTTTGCCGTGTGCCTCAAAAAAACACACGGCAAAGACATCCTTTGCCGTGTGCTAAGAAAAAACACACGGCAAAGTCATGACTTTGCCGTGTGCCAAGAAAAAGCACACGGCAAAGCCATACTTTGCCGTGTGCCAAAAAAAAGCACACGGCAAAGTATGGCTTTGCCGTGTGCGCTTTTTCTTGGCACACGGCAAAGTCATGACTTTGCCGTGTGTTTCACGGCAAAGTATGGCTTTGCCGTGTGCCAAAGAAAAAGCACACGGCAAAGTCGTACTTTGGCGTGTGCCAAATCTTTGCCGTGTGCTAAAAAAAAGCACACGGCGAATAGGCTCTTTGCCGTGTGCCCGATAAAAAACACACGGCAAACAACCGGGCACGGCAAACTTCGAGTTTCCGGTAGTAGGAGACGGCAGGCAGGGAACATAGATTAGATAGGTGCCTATGGAAGCTGTGATCTCACCTTATGCGTATGTTCATGCATGTCCCATCTGTCCATGACGCAACACTCAAAGGAGACGACAGGCAGGGCTTCGATCTACAAAGTGCTAACTGCTGGCAATTAGCGTGGAAATTGACGCAGATCAGGAGGCTGGCAGTACAATACCTGGAGAGGTGAAGGCCAGTCCTGCCCTGCTGACGGCGATGGTGCTGAAACCAACAAGCACGAGCGGCGCGGCGTACTCCGGCGTTGGCCAGGTCCACGCTGTATCCTAGCTCGTCGTGCGGCGGCTGCCGACCGGCTTTCAGATCCACTTTTTGTGTTAAAGATCAAGAGATGGCCAGGATTTTCGATAGGTCCATATTTAATGGTAACCACCAAAGACTGTGATGGGTTTTACGTGGTCAATGGAAAGATCGTGGAGTCCTGCTGAAGAATTACCGAGCGCGATATAGGAACCGTCGGTCATTTGTCACCATTGCCGATCGTGATCGCTAAAACCGTCGGCAATCAATGGTACTGTTGGCCATTCTTTACATACCCAAGGGTGTTAGAATACACCGTCGGCGTCTTGGAAACTATCGGTAAATAATAATGTTCCCAAGGGATGGTCAGGAAATTCTTACAACTCTCGGCTAAAGTTAGAATTCTAGTAGTGATCTATGCCTCTAAAATTTTGGGACGAGGCGTTCCTCACAGCCACATATCTTATTAACTTGCTTCCTAGCAAAGTCATCGACTATGCTACTCCTGTTCAATGTCTCTTACATGACACACCTGATTATAGCTCGCTTCGCATTTTCGGTTGTGCATGTTGGCCTAATCTTCGCCCCTACAATAACCACAAACTTTCTTTTCGCTCTACTCGCTGCGTTTTCCTTGGATATAGTTCTCTCCATAAAGGTTTTAAGTGTCTTGAACCAAGCACTGGCCGAGTATATATATCCAGGGATGTCATCTTTGATGAATCCATCTTTCCCTTTGAACACCTCCATCCTAATGCGGGCGCTCGCCTTAGGAAAGATATAGTTTTGCTTCCTGATCATCTTCTAAATCCAGATAGTGGAGTAGTAGGCTGTACTGATTCATATGCTGCTAATAATCATCCTGTGGTTACTAATGAAACTCTACAAAATAGCGTCACAAATTGTTTTCCACAGGGTCACAGCATTCCTTCGGCACAGGATGGCGCAGATGATCCCGGCGCACGATCCCAGGGAGATCCTCCGACAGCATCCGGCTCCAGATCCCAGGACGATTCGCCTGGCAGCACTGCGGCGTCGGCCCCTGCGTCCTCATTGCCTGGAACCAATCAGGTGTCGGCGCATGGGAGGCAGAGATTCTCCCGCCGACAGCTGACTCGCCGGCCTCTCCGGTGGTGCCACGCAGCCCCGGGCAGCTTCTGCCTGGATCTTCTACAGCTACTCCCAACGTTCCCGGATCCCTTGTGCCAACAGGAAGCGGCTCTCCTTCCCCATCGATCATGGAAGCGCCAGAAAATTCACCAGAAACTCCGTCTCCACCTCGACCACGCACAAGGCTTCAGAGTGGTATTGTTAAACCTAAACACCTTACTGATGGTCGTATAAGATGGTGCAATGCTTGTGTGTCTGGTGAACCAGGAAATTTGCAAGAAGCTTTTGGTGATTCAAAGTGGAAAAAGGCCATGCAAGAAGAGTATGATGCTCTCCTAAGGAATCAAACATGGTATTTGGTTCCTCCAAGAGAAGGCAATAATCTAATAGACTGCAAGTGGGTGTATAAAATTAAAAGGAAGTCAGATGGAGCTATTGACAGGTACAAGGCTAGACTTGTGGCAAAAGGCTTCAAGCAACGGTATGGAATAGACTATGAGGATACATTCAGTCCAGTAGTTAAAATTGCTACTGTTAGATTGATTCTCTCAATTGCAATATCAAAAGGATGGTGTCTGAGGCAACTAGATGTGCAAAACGCGTTTCTACATGGTGTTCTGGAAGAAGAAGTTTATATGAGACAACCACCAGGTTTTGAGAGTGCTTCTAATCCTCACTTTGTTTGCAAATTGGACAAAGCAATCTATGGTTTGAAACAAGCACCAAGGGCCTGGTACTCAAGGTTAAGTTCGAAACTTGTTGATCTTGGTTTTTAGGAGTTCAAAATCAGATACTTCATTATTTATTTATTCAAAGGAAGGTGTTACAATATTCATGCTCATATATGTCGATGATATTATTGTAAAAAGTAATTCAAGTGAGGCCATTGCAGCACTACTCAGTGATCTTAAACAGGACTTTGCTCTCAAAGACCTCGGAGATCTTCATTATTTTTTGGGAATAGAAGTAAAGAAAGATGAGAAAGGAATAGTCCTGTCACAAAGCAAGTATGCGAAGGAGATTTTGTCCAGAGTTGGCATGGCGAATTGCAAGACCTCACCTACACCTCTCTCAGTTACAGAAAAATTGTCTAAGCATGAAGGGGAGCTTCTAAACTCAGATGATAGTACAAGATACAGAAGTATTGTTGGAGCTCTACAATACTTGACTCTTACTCGACCAGATTTGGCGTATTCAGTAAACAAGGTATGTCAGTTTCTGCAGTGTCCAACAACAGCACATTGGTCTGCAGTCAAAAGAACTCTGCGATATGTTAAGTACTCCATTGAAGTTGGCCTAAGAATCAAGCGTTCTTTGCCTACAATGATAGTGCCTTCTCAGATGCCGATTGGGCAGGAAGTGTAGATGATAGGCGCTCAACAGGAGGATTTGCGGTTTATCTTGGTGACAACCTTATTTCCTGGAGTGCTAGGAAACAAGCTACGGTTTCTAGGTCGAGTACTGAAGCCGAGTATAAATCCATGGCAAATGCAACAGCTGAGTTGATTTGGGTTGAATCACTGTTAGCTGAATTGGGAATTAAATTGCAGCAGCCTCTATGTTTGTGGTGTGATAATCTTGGAGCAACATATTTGTCGACAAACCCTGTATTTCATGCAAGAGCTAAACACATAGAGATAGATTTTTACTTTGTTCGGGAGCGCGTCACAAACAAGCAGTTGCAAGTCAGATTGATTGGAACCAAGGATCAGTTAGCAGATGGTTTCACCAAGCCCTTAGCTGTACACAAGTTTGAAGATTTTAAAAGCAATCTTAATCTTGAGACAGTGACAAGCTTAGATTGAGGGAGGGTGTTAAAGAGCGTGATATTATGTAGCAAATCTTGATATGTATCGTGTGTAGTTGTTGTGTCCATCTCTTAGAGATAGAGTTGTAATCTTGTTGTTTAGATAGAGATAGATGTAGGAGATAGAGTCTTGTTGTATCTTAGAGATCAAGCCGGCTACACAACTACTTGATGTAAATCTCGGGTGATTTATACCCTATATAAACACGCATCCGTGGCTAGTCAAGATAGGCAACCACGTTCTCCCAATTCTTTACAAATACTTCAATATAATGCTCATATAGATGTATACTTATCTTTTTCTATTTTGATTGATTTTTAATTAGTGATTACTCTATACACTTTTTCATCCACATTCACGCTTCTTACATTTTGTATCGCGCCACCATACATTATATTTAACATAAAAATCAATATTTTTTATTACTTTCTCACTTATCTTTACCTATTTCTAAAGAGAGGATTGCTTCTTCCTTTTTTTCCGTCCTGGAAGGTGGGTCCCACCTATTGCGACGAACTATAACCACCGTTCTAACTGTCGACATTGGTTTTCTAATTGGATTAGAGCTCTAACTGAACCCATCAATCTTTATCTCATACCTCTCTATCGCTATCTATATATATCTTTACCTATTTCTAAAGGAAGGAATGTTTCAGCGGTTTGTCATATATGTCTCACGATCGAATTAGATATGCTTCATCTTGTCCTCTGATCAGATTAGGAGTAGTCCATTGTATACTGCAATCAGATTAGGAAAAGCAAGGTAATTACTTTAACTTGTTTAGAAAAATGATATAACAGTCTTCATCCGTAGCAACACACGGGCAAGGTTGCCAGTACTTGTATAAATGGTCTATATGGCGACACTCATGATGCATATATACCTTAACTTATTATTTCTATGCTAACAATGATAAATTACCATAATTTAGAATCATATATCAGTTTACTTTTGGACTTTTCGATAGGAAGCACATGAAGATAATTAGATTAAGATTTAGGTGTTTAGTTTAGGTTATCTTTAATAACAACATACGTCGTGACTTAGATACAATGAATGTCATTTTAAGTTATCCTTTATAATGATATGCATGAGTAAATTAGATAAAATTTATGAGGTTAATTTAAATTATTTTTTTATAATGGCATAGCTCGATAATTTAGATATTTTTAGGATTTATTTTAGAATACTTTTATAATGATAGTGGTGGGTACCTTTTGAAAAAATATAATAGACCAATGACAATGGGTATTACAGTTTACACGATTGACGTTTCTGATTTTTGTTAGAATTTCTAGAATGTATTTTTTCTAGCGTGTCTCGTGAGAACTAATGCGGAGTCTCCAATTAAAAAATTAAGGCTACATTTCTACCAAACTATTATGATCTATCTCTCATTCGTTTAAATATTTGAACATAATACCTATATAGTTATATATTTATTATTTTCATCCGATTGTGATAGAATTTTATTTAATGAACCCTAAGTTTCCAGCGTGCCTTGAATTTATTTAAGCCTACATTTCTATTGCGCCTTGAATTTATTTAAGAACTCTAAGTTTAAACTATAATTTTAACGTAGAATTCTATATTGTCGCCACTTTTCCTATATATTTGTAAATGACAATGTACATTATGTGTATATACCTTAATCACTATATAATATACCAATAATGTATGAAATACATGATTTTGAATCTTATATTGGTGTATATTTTAATTAAGGTGATTTGTATTCCAATGTAGGATTTCCTCATGTTATTTTTAATAATGACATATATGGGTAATATAGATGTAAAGTTAAGGGGTTATTTTAAGTTATTTTTTAGGTATTAGTAGTGTGTAATTTAGTTGCAAATTTATGAGATTATTTTAAATATTGTTTATAATGTCATAGTAGGTCATTTTTAGTTTGGTTTATTTTATATAATGAGAGGTGGGTAATTTTGATATAGATTTAGAGGGTTCTTTTAAGCTATTTTCATAATGACATAGGTGGGTAATTTTTTAGAAAGTATAATAGATCTAATGACTATGATGATTTGAGTGTTTCAATTGATGGCCAAATGTTTTTCTTTTTTGTGAGAATTTCTAGGCTTCAAAAGGAGCCCCCAATTAGTAATAGTAAGATAGGCTATATACCATAGCCCAAGTGTTTGTGCATTGATTTATTTGTTTCTTGTAAGAGTTGATGCTGACGCTGTAGAAGTGATTTTTTTTTGAAACAAAGAACAATCATTTGCCACTGGTCGAGCAAATATTTTGTATCATGAATTCAGGATGCCCATGTGGATATTGGGAGTGTTTGGTAGATGGTCACTGAGCAGAAGAGATGGAGGATGGGAGGGAGCCCCGCCGGCTGCTTGTTGGTTTTGCTGAGATCGTCACTGAGCAGTGCTGACCTTCCATTCCTCTTTCACAATGCATTTCTAGAGTAAGAGAGATGGTTTTCCACTGCAAGCCTGTAGACCGGCTCGCGTGTTGTTGCTGGAGCAATGCTTTATGCCCGGCAAAAGTATATGATGCACACTTGATGATAAATATTATTATTTCTATCAAATGGATCACAATAATGGAATGCAAAACACACACAAAAAAATCATTCTCCTTTCGACAACATTATAGAGCACGTCGGTAATCCTAGAGAGTCAGAGACATGTAAATTACTTCTCTGATGGGAACTTCAATTACTAGTAACTTTACCTGTTGCTGATGCATCCTAGCAAAGACCATGTGAAATTCAGCAGAGCACTACCAGTATGGCATGGACATGATACATAACATTACAACATGACAACAAGCACATCTTAACGATGCAACAGCCGCTCAAACTTCACATCAGGTCACCATCTCTCCGCTGCAAGCTCAGAGAGGCGTATTTTATCAGTCTTCAAGAATGCTAGAAGACGGCGTGGAAGCACAGGGTAATTGCAGCTTCGCTGAATCAGATGCTTCAGTTCTGCGCCTGGAACCATGCGAGCCCCGGCTGACCACACTGCCTCGACTCAGGGATGGGCACTATTGGCCCCAAAAATATGCGCCATAGGTCGAGTATTATCGTAACAAGCATCGCTGCGCCCAAAGAGTCAACAGCCACCCTGGACAGGTTCCACTTCTCATCTTTCTCATCAATCCTGAATCACAAGTAACAGAGGCTCACTAAGTTGCATACAGGTTATGAGAAACCCTGATTATTATCCGTGTTTTCTGTAAAACAGCACCGGTTCGAATCATGGCCACCACTTGTCAACCAATGTAAATCCTAGGAAGTGCTAATTTCTATTGGTCTTCATGACAAGTGTTATGCGCCATGATAATTCACAGTTATTGATTCTCTTATTTTATAAGGTGATGTTTGACAAGCCGTAAGTTTTATATGTATCATTCTGTTACTTAATCTCAGACTAAAAATATTGTTCATATAGACAAAATACGGAGCAGTGAAATTCACAAAACTCAAGGAGCCAAAACTCTTACATACCCAGCTGAAATGCTGTGCAAATTCATTCGATGCATGTTCAATACATCTTACAACTATAGTTAGATGTTTTGGTAAATAAATAAAGACTGATAAACAGAATCCGATTTAGTTATCAAAGGCAAACAGCTTGATGGATAAAGCCCAAAGAAAAAGGTAGAAGCATGTAGCATTTATCTATAGCATATCGATAGATTTCCTTAGGAAAGGTAAGTATATGCATTCAAGTACAATGAATTGAATAAAAAGAATATCATTATGGAACAAGTTGATCATATCTAAGTTCAGATTCAGGTTTACCTTGAAAACATTGGGAAGCTGACAATGAAGTATATGGCGTAGAACAATGAACCTACTTTGTACATTATATCCCGATCAATGAATTCATAATATGGAAACTGCAAAAGTCCACAGAAAACATCAACCACGACCATAAGCATGTGTAAACAAGAAAGAGATATATGCAGCCACATATATATACAAACATGAAAATGTAACACTTGTCATTTGCAGCTTAGATAGCATTGTAGAAAAATTAAAAGCAATATCAGCTGTATTTGTTTTCAGAAGCAGGGCGTCTTATTGAACATACACCACCTCAACTATGCCCAAGGAAAAATGCACTGAATAGGCAACTCGTACTTGCTCAAAATTATGGTCAGGTTTGAATATTTATCCTAAATTTGGTATACATTGTTAATCCAAATGGATCCAGACTCTTTCATCTTTGACTGAATATTGAATATTTGCAGACATTATTCAGGACTTTTTTCATCAGACTCATAGGAAGCATGTCATGCCAAAAGGAATTGATAGACGGTCACTCTCAAACTAGTCAAACTCTATGATTATTGTGATATTTTCTACCAGGACCAGCATGTAAACGGTAACACTGACTTGCACAAACCCAATGGACTATTTAGTGTAATAAGACATCAATTATTAAACAGCAACAAAAAAAGAAATAATAGTCGTATTGGAACCAGAAAGTGGGAAGTTAACTAGAAATATACTCTCAAACATACATTTGCAATGGCTACGGTCTCCAAGTACGCTATGAAGTATGAGAGCGCTAAAATCCATGCGGCTTCAAATAACCACCGAATAGACTGTGGTAAGTGAGCTGTAGAGTGACGTAATCTACGAAGTGTCATATTTGATGCCATGTGATAGAACAGAAAACAGGCATGGGTCAGGAGAAACGTCGTATGGGGTACCTGAAACATGAAAGTAATAAAAAACATATCAACTTGTAAATACCACTACAACTATGATCTACCATTATTAACTCAGCAAAATGGGAACAAAGGTTCCTGGACATATTCGGGAGAGGTAATTAGTATAGTACTCAGGTTGAGTTTGTTCAAGAAAGAATTGACCATAGCAGAAAGCTGACTACAGTCCATTGAATGCACAACGAAGGGTTTTATTCCCCATAAAATGGTTGCAGAATATCCTTGCCAGCTAACTATCTAATTTCTATTCTCACATATGTCGATAAAGGGAAACTGATGCAAGGGTGTATATGAAATGGAAGAGAACTGATAATGCAGTCACATAATCTGATTCAAGTACAATAAAAAAATTCAGAAAAATTGTTAATATAGGTGAACCTTGCAAGATGGGATTCGATAAGTTAGTACCACTTTTTTTGCCATTTACTGGAAGGTAAGAAACAGGTGCATCGCAGCCCAAACCTAGTTTATGAAAGAACAATTTATTTTGATTAAACTAATAATCCAATTACTCCAAACTGTGATGCGAAGGAATTCATGGATTCCCCCTCTGTTCCACAACATCATGGACCTTCCTTATCAATAACTTCTCTATTCAATTTTATCCAAGTAGACCTTAAAAACAACACAAGTTATTGGTAGCACGTAGTCATATGTTCCTATGACCGCACATCAAATTTTAATACACCGAAATGACCTAAATTTATTTTAAGATAGAGAGAAAAATCAGTTAAACCGATGTGACTTAAGATTGCAAACACAAAAGCTCTATTTATACAAGCACATGCATGTTGGAACACGTGGTAACAAGTTGAGGTACTAACAACTGTGCATGCGTACAACAGAAATACCACTGCAAATAAGGGAGAACATCTACATGAACAACTATAAGCCATCAAATCTTACATTATTCATCCTCCATGATGGAAAAGTATATGATGCACCAAGAACTGTGAAGAAGTAATGTGTCCAGAAGTAGTTACCAACATAGCTAAAAATTATAATCCAAATATTAGCCTGCAATGGTAAGATATGTTTTGGAGTTAGCAAATAATGTTGAAAAGATAAATTGAACATCAAAACTCACTACCCAAAGGAAGTCCATAAACAATTGATAACTAGTCTAGTTCCTTGTATAAGTAGATGGCTACAGAAGCATTAGAGTAACTGCACACTGAATTCAAATTATAAATAGTTTTAAGAGTGCCAATTCATCAAAGAAAAATTGGTAAAAGTCCCAAATATCCATTGTTTGCATCAACATATTTATTTTTTAGCACTCACCAGATCAAACTAAAATTCATTAAAGTTAACTAGCCGAAATATATTCTAGCCTTCTAGGACCTGATGTACAGTAACAAATCCAATTTACAAAATGTTGAGCTATCCATGAAAAGGACCATTTATAAAACACAATTGTCACAAACAATTCACAGAGAGAATAATTACCTTGACCCAGTATCGATCTTTCAAACTTCTAACACTATCTGCCTGAAAAGTGAAAGTACTGATGAATAAGTTTCTGGACATATGAATTCTCTTTATGTTAAAAAGACAGGTTCGCACAAGTATTAAGAAAATGACTGCATTTTTAATATAGAAATGAACTGCGAGGTATCTTTAAGGGCACAAAAAATTCAAACACTTTTTATTTCCAAAAATGGTAGCCACCATGTAAACTGGAAGTAAGGTAATGGAATGGCAGAACAAGAGCCACTATTCAGGGGTAAACTAAAGCAACAGCACACCAAACATGAGACCTGGTAAGAACTACAAATCATCCATATGGTTGTCTTCACAGATACATAGAAATGAACCGGTTTTGATACATGATTAAAGAAACTAGCCAGGTGCTCTCAAAGGAGAAAAGAAGTGTGCATCTAGTGTTTGTTCAGGCATAGTGAGCCCACAACCTTCATCTTTTTAGCAGTAACACAGTAACATAGACATTCATAGGGCTTGTGGGTGACAGATGCTAAACATCTGAGGACAGAAGAAAAAAAATTGCTAAAAGGACCCATACTGGTGTGGGCTTAAATCTCAAGATCTGTGAAACAGTGGAGCATCACCTCTCATACTCTGTCCCCATGACAAGCATTTAATATTTTGCTTCCTACTACAGCCCTTGTCTGGATCCAATTACACTGAAAGGGGAGGGGTGTACCATCTTTCCTAATTCATCCCACACACAAAGACAAGCGCCACTCTGGATTCTCAATTTTATGCCTATGTTGTTGCAAGTTGCATACATTTACTTAAATGTTATCATCCCCCATTTACTACTACAAATGGGGCTTAGGCTTACATGAAAGTACAACTACATTAATTGTTCTCTGAAGAATCGCATAGAGCAAATCCTGGTGGGATGACGAGACGAGGGAACAGGAGGGGGCCATTTATTTACCTTCCCTACGAGGAAGAGGGGGATGAGGAACGCCGGCACGGTAGACACCAATCCGAGAATCAGGTACTCCAGCTCCGTGAACCTCTGCGCATGGTACAAGAATCCAATTGGAAGGTCTTAGATAATTAAATAATAATCCACCCACTCCACTACGTTCCAAGAACCCCGCATCCCAATCTCCAGGCCACATCCGAGATCCAGCAGATCCGATCGGGAACTCGCCCGATGAACCGATAACCAAAGGAAGAATGCGGCATCAGATCAATCAAGACGAGAACCAACCTCATAGAGCTTGAAGGGGACGACGATTCCGAGGCAGAGCGTGAGCCAGAAGGGCGTGTAGAGTAGGAAGAAGGCCTCCCCCCAGCGCTTGCTCCCGTCCGCGGCCAGCCACGCGTTCTTCTTCCCCGCGCCGCCGCCGCCGCTTCTGGCCTTCGCCCCCGCCGCCGGCCGCCGCGCAGCTGCGAGAAGGAGAACCCGGTCAGGTACGTGGACGTGCGCTGCTGGAAGCGCGCGCAGGCGGGCGTGGGGCGCGCGCAGGCGGGCGTGGGATGCACGCACCTGCCATTGGCGCGCTGGCTCCGCTAGGCCCCTGCCGCAGGACGCCGGCCGATGAGGGATCGAATTGAATCCGACGAGGCGCGCCGGGGAGTGTGGGACAGTGGGAGCGTGGACCGTGGAGGATAGAGAGAGACGGTTAGAAAAAGGGAGATCTGTNAAAAAAAAAAAAAAGGCAAATCAGGCCTCTTCCCGCGCGCGTGTCCACTCCACACTCTCGCATATTGGATGGCATACAGAAGGGGCAAAGTCAGTTGTGACTTCGCTCGCCGTCTCCTCACGGCCTTCGTCTTTGTGGGCCCGTTTCTCTCTCATCAGAGCAACCGTTTTATATTGGGCTGGGTTCTTGTTCTTCTTTCAAAGGGCCCATCCAATCGAGGTTCATTCATTTGCTGGCTTACGGCCTTTGTCTTTGTGGGCCCATTTCTCTCTCCTCGGAGCAACCGTTTTATTGGGCTGGGTTCTTATTCTTCTTTCAAAGGGCCCATCCGATCGAGGTTCATTCATTTGCTGGCTTTGTTTTGTTTGTACCTTTTTTTTTCTTTCTGTATTTCTTTTTACGGGAAACCTGTATTTTTGGAAAAAAGTTTGTCACAAAAAACATCTTTGAAAATGTTTGGTGAACAAGTGTAAACATATTAATAAATCATGCTATTTCATAGCGAAATAAAGCTGCTTCATCTTTTCAAGTTTCCGCAAACGGTGAAAGCACCCGCATAAAAAGAGCAAGCTAAGCAGCAGGGGACATTCATTTTCCATGATCACTTAATTAACAGACAGCACTAACATCAATTAGCAGCTGCCAGCTAAAGCTAATCAATCCACGGCTCCTTCTTGGGCTTGGCCGCAGCCACCTCCTCCTGCACACGGTCCGGCCTGGCGACATCAGCGGCCTGCTGCTGCTCCGGCGCATGCAGCGTCCCGGCGGCGTGCCACCCGCCCCGGCCGCCTCCGCCCGCCAGTGCCACCGGCGGCGGCAGGTGGCCGCCTCTCGCCAGCGCGGGGCAGGGGTGCGTGTGCCTGCCCTCGTAGGTGGTGACGACGACGCCCGGGTCGTCCCACTCGCGCTCCACGCGCTTCTTCACCCCGCAGGCCGCGCTCGTGCACCGGTAGTAGCTCCTGCATTTCATACAGGCATGCATATGTGCCGTCACCAGTCATCATCACCACACCACGGCCGCTCCAATTGCGATCGGAGCTCGTCTGCGGTTAACAAGCAGCAGAAATGCAGAATCATGTCGGCTAGCTAGCTGGTTATTACCTGGGGAACGGGCTGCTCTTGACGACCTTCTGGCCGTACTTGCGCCAGCGGTAGCCGTCCTCCAGGTGGTCCACCTCGCTCCGCGTCCTGAACGCGAACCGCAGCTCGCGCTCGCGGCGCATCTTCTTAGGCCTCGCCGCCGGCGCGGGGGGTCTGTCCTCTTTACCGACCGCGTCGTCGGCGTCGTCGGCGGCGGCAGCGCGTTGGTGGTCGGTACAGGAGGGGTTGTTGTTTGAGGGCGAGGAGGAGGTTGGGGGTGGTGCTGGCGGCGGCGGCTGTAAGCGGGTGGGATGGCCGCCGAGGTCGTCGAGCAAGGAAGTGAATGGAGCGATGGCAGCGTCCAGGTCGCCGTCGCCGGTAAGGTACTGGCCGTGGGCTGCAGTCGCCGCCATGCCCGTCATGGTCAGAGGCCATGTTTACATGGAGCTCCAACAAATTTTGCAAAAAAGAATCTTTCTTGTATAGAGTACTAAATAAAGTCTATTTGCAAAACCTCTTCATAGATGAGCGTAATTTTTCGAGACGAATCTAATGAGCCTAATTAATCCATGATTTGCTACAGTAATGCTACAGTAATCATCCTCTAATCGTGCGGTCAAAGGCCTCATTAGATTCGTCTCGCGAATTTACAGGGGTTGTGGAGGTAGTTTTGTAAACTGACTTTATTTAATACCCCTAATTAGTGGTCAAAGTGGCTCGACTGCTGGGTTTGCGGTGATAAGTGAGGTCGCGGCGGGGGAGCTAAGAAGGATGCGTGAATGAGGCGGCGACGGTGACAAGGGGTGGATAGGGATAGAGACCGAGGACGATGAAGGCGACAGTGAGAAGCGAGATATCTGGTGAGCGATCGCACTGGGGAGAGGTGTGAGCGGGCAGCGGGCGGGGGCACGACCGCACGAGGCAACCGACAGGTTTTTCTGGGCAGAGAGACAGAGACCGGGGCAGGTCAGATTCTGGTCAAGAAACTCAAGAAATATCTGACCGAGTGTTTCTTGGGGAGAAAGCCCAGTGTTTCTTGCAAAGAAAGCCTTCCTTCCAACTACTCCCTCTCTCAAAAAAATATTTCTTGAGTTTTGCTCATTTTTCGAAGAAAAGACTTCGAGTTGTGCACTTGTGCTCATTATCTCTAAAAAGATTTCTCAAGGTTTGTTTGCCAAGGGTTGTCATTGTCCCACCTGAGCAGCCCTGCCACCTGGTGCGGTACTGAAGCTCAGGGGCGAAAGGCTGTGCATTGAGGTCTTGTTTGGTTACCTCGCTAAAAATTAGTGTTAAAAAGGAATCTTGTATGCATGGAATATTAAATAAAATCTATTTACAAAACCTTTTCATAGATGAGTGCACCTTTGCGCGACGAATCTAATGAGCCTAGTTAATCTATGATTTACTACAGTAATGTTACAGTAACCATCCACAGATCATGTGGTCAAAGGTCTCATTAGATTCGTCTCGCGAATTAGCACAGGGGTTATGGAGGTAGTTTTGTAAACTGCTTTTATTTAATACCCCTAATTAGTGGTAAAAAATGTGAACTAAACTTTAGCCCAAGCATCCAAACAAGGCCTCTAGCCCCTGTTGTTAAAAACGGGCTTTTTGCTGATATTGATCCAGACTTGGATGCTCAAGTGGGATTTGGAACAGTCACTACTTGTTCCAAACAGGCCAGGTGATTTTGATCACACACGACCGGAGCATTATACTGACAGCTCCACAAGATCAATTGAGATGAGCCATCAGGCTACATGCAGCACAGGAAAGTCGTGACAGCTGGTGGCCAAGGCGCCGGCACTTGGATCCGAGCAAAGATGCCTCCTCATCACCTCAAGCTCTCCCCACCATGGCATCATGGTTGTGGCGCCCTTGATCTTTTGCCTAAGGTTAACATGGGCAATACATAGATTCAATTCAATAAGCCGAATACACCATGAATAAGGTACTCTCTCTTTTTTTTTCTTTTCCACCATATGAAAAATGATGCTGGTAAACAATAATTTCGTCAACTACCTTCATCTAGTTTTTATTGATCGATCGATGAGATTTGCCTAAAACTAACTGCTCGTTATTATATTTACAACATTCGTTCGTTTGCATTCATTTGTAGCATCGGTGAGATTTTCAAATAATACTTCATGAATCTTGTGGAACCTGTAGTATACTGCACATGCAAAAGATTCAATAAGTTATTTAAAATCATCCGTACCTTGCGCGCTTCCTCGAGGTGGATTCATCCTCCTCTCGCGCAGCAAGAACGTCGCCGCCGCCATTCTCGTCCTCTCCGACTCCGGCCCTGTTTAGATTCATAAGTTTTTCTACTTACAATTTATTTACAACTTATCTTACACACAAATACAACAAAGCAACTGTTCACAGCACAACACCGGCAACATGTGGGTCCCACTGCAATCAGCGGTGCCGGGCCTGGCGTACACGGTACACGGCACATCCATCCTCATCCACTCGCGCCCACCCCCCGTGCTCATCCTCATCCACTCGCGCCCGCCTCCCGTCGTCATCCTCTCAGATCCGCTCCCTCGCCGTCTCCCGCCCCGCTCGGCCCGCTCCCTCGCCGTGGCTCGCCGGCGTCGCCCCCTTGCGCCTAGCCCTGCGCCCGCATCCTCCTCCTCCTCTTGCGCATCCCCTCCCTTGACGCCGTCCGTCGCCGTCGCCCCGCAGGCGGCGTCTCCCTCGCCGGCTTCGCCCCACGCACCGCTGGCTCCACGCCGTCGAGCTCGTCCGGGCTCCGGATCCGCACCACTCCGGCGGTCGGCCCGCCTGCGCCGGCTCATGGACGGCTCCTCCTTCAACCTTTTCGGGTCATGGTTCGACCAGGCGAACCCCCTCCCCCCACCCGCCGCCGACGCCGCCGCCCCCATGGACATCTTCGCTCAAGCGGGGCCCTCGGATCCGTCCGCAGGCGGGTATGTTCAGCCCGGAAGTCCACTAGGACTCTCCGAGCTCGATCTCAACGCCGACGCCGACCAGTTGCCGGGCTTCGATTCCTACACCATGCACCTTCAGCCCGACGACGACGTTCCAACGGCATTCTACCATCCTCGGCCTGCTAGGACTTCCGCAAAGGCTGCACGTCGCCAAGAGCGCGGGCGTCAAGTACCATCAAGAGGATTGGAGAAGAGGGCCAGGGCCACAAGATGAAAAAGAGGTTTTTAACCAAGCTCATTCCAGCTTGAGGTCAGCGGTGGAACAGACATTTGGAATTTGGAAGAACAAGTGGAGGATTTTGTTTGGTATCCCATGTTATCCAGAGGCGAAACAATCTAAAATTATACTTGCATGTGCTGGACTACACAATTTCATTATGGAAAATGGACTGCAAGCTGAGGACGACGTAGAGGGAGAGCAACAGGAAGATGAAGAGGAAGGAGAACAGCAAGATGCCACTGTTGGGATAGTGGAGGATGACACAAGTGGAGGAGCAGCAGGTAGTGATGAACCTGTCGATGAAGATGTCAACATGAATGTTGTGCGTGATGAAATATCAAATGAGTGCTTTCAGCTAGGGTAGCAGAGTACACAAAATTTGTGGTAATGTTACATCCACATGCTGCTATCTTATGAGATATTTTTTTTAACATTTGTATGGTTATGATACGTCAACTGATTTGTAATGAACCAACTGTATTTTTGTATTCTTTGAAACCTATTTATATGTATGAACCAACAGAATTTTTGTAATGTTTGAATCCTATGTAGATGTGTTGTTTTATGAAAATGTGGACTGAAAATGTGGACTGTGCAATGCAAATAAGATTTGACATGTTTCAAATGTTCAGATGCACATCACACAAACATTTGAATATGATGTGCAATGCAGGAAGTTGCTGGGCAACTTCAAATACACATTCAAATGTTTGTGTCATCCTGTATGCAAATGTGGATCCTGGTTGTGCAATGCAAATGAATGTGCATTTCAAGTTGCTGGGCTTGGTTGTGCAATGCATCATTTCAAGTTGCTGGGCTTGGTTGTGCAATGCAAATGAATGTGCATTTGAATGTGTATTTGAAGTTGCTGTACTGTTTGCATCTGAACATCTGAACGTGTATGCAATTCAAATGTTTGTGTGATGTATGAAAATGTGGACTGTGCAATGCAAATAAGGTTTCAAATATTTCAAATGTTTGTGTCATCATGCCTCATTTTACTTTGTTTGAGTCATCATGCATACATATTCAAATAAGGTTTCTAAATGTGTCATCTTTTGTTGCATGTTTCACTAATAAGATCTTTTTAGCTCATCCCCTAAACACCAAAAAGTTCTTTTTCACAATAAAAACTTATGTTTGTAGGAAACCTTATGAATCCGTTACAGAGAATACCGGCCGCCGCGGTGAGGATGCCATTATTGGAATCGCTGGCAAGCAGATCATCAGTGAAGAAGTCATTGGCGCCAATGAGTGAAACATCCCGGATTTCCAAATCGGAGAATCCGACTCCTTGTACCAATGTGATAGTCCCAGAATCAACTGCTATCACGTACAGATCTCATTTCAGCATAATATCATATCCATACTTCGAATCAGAGTGCAATTATTACAAGGATAATATGGAAACGTAGCTGATACAAGCCCTTTGGGCTAAACGACAAGAAGAAAGCCTACGAAGCGATAGCTAGGTCTTCAAGTCTTCATCTCCAATCTTCACCACAGGCAACCTTGAGCGAAGCAACACAACCCTTCAAGTAGCATCCGTCGGCTGAATTCGGAATCCAAGTCCAAACCTGCAAGCTCACGAACTGTCCCCAAGGAATGGGACAGGTCCACGTCACCATCCGTATGCAAGCTTTAAGGTGGCCTAATTCTAGTATAACAAATATATCAAGGATTAAGGCTGGGGTTTTCCTATGTAGCAGCAGCAGCAACAGAAATAAAGATCTCCAACACCAGCTTCCCAAGCTATCATCTCCACGGGTCAACCCTAGCACACTAGGGTCCCGTCGCATTCTCACCTCCTGCTCCTCACGAGTCGATGGGAAGACTCCCACTCTTCCCATCTCAGCGGCTACAAGCCGGAATTCGTACTAACAGCTCTCAACCAGCCCAAGGCTATGAAAAAGGGGAGAGGTAGAATATCCCAAAACACTAATCAGAAGAAGCCGGATCGAGGGGTGTCCATGACCGAGGACGCGGCTATACGTATAGTTTTAACTCTGCAGAGTGTGTACACCTGGCCCCACCCGGGCTGCGAGTTGGTGGCCGCCAACTCGAGACGCAACCCACAACCATGACTTCCTAGCCAGAACGGTACCATCCTGCTTTCCCGGGCTTGGGACCCAGAACTGTGAGTCTCTAGCCTGGCCACCGTGGTGTCGAGAGTCTCGGAAACAAAGGGCTGTGAGACAGCCGGGCTTCGGTGGCGCCACCGGTGAGCCCAATCCTAGCACACTGCTCCACAGAAATGGTACCGCCCAACTAGAAATGGCTGGAATCCTCCCCTTCTGAGGATAAGTGGTGTGCACGTTTGACAAAGTCCCGTCACCAGGTCCAACTGACTCAGCCTAAGCCAGAGCAAGCAAGCCTCCAAACTGGGCCGTCCGACTCCGCGGTACGCCAGTCTACCCATTACAGGTAACATCCTCCAACTCCTCCAAAGTAACCACAACAATGTACCCGCCACAGGTACTCCGTAGGAAGTGCCCAACACACTTCCCGAGCCCCGACCAGAAGGTCGGTTAATGTCTGCTCACTCCAGCCGGGGGTTCGAAACTCTTCGGTTTTATCCCACCCAAAACTCACGCCAAGATAGATCAAGACCACAGCTATTCCCACACATGCAAGCATAGCACGAGTATAACAATGTATATAGGTATACAAGGATATCAGGTAATAATCAAAGGCTATGCATAGGTTTAACATCATCATCATGAATTAAAGCGCTAGCAATTCTAATAGCAATGCCTAATAGGATTCAAAGTCGGAATGGGCGTGAACCTGGAGCAAGGTCCTTCACTTTCACTTTGTTGATGAAGTCACGATCGTCGTGGTCGTAGTCGACGTAGTCGTCCAAGTCTTCCGAGAATCCTAATAATCGGATAAATAAAACGATAAGCTAGTTGCAAATAAACTCCAAATAAGAACCAAAGAAGAGCCAAAAGCATTCAACTCCTACACTAACGCGTAGGTCATGATTTTAGAAGAATTATGAAACTGGTTTCATAATTTTCTGAGCTATATTGAATTTATTATGAATTTTCTTAGATAAAGCCTATTTCTGAAATTCCGAAAAAGAAAAAGAAAAAGCACCTGACACGTGGCTACACCGAGGCGTGACACGTGGCAGTGCTGACGTCATCATGACGTCAGCAGCGGGGTCCGCCTCTGATGACGTCAGCGTTGACCAAGTCAACGGTCAACGTTGATCGGGTCAACACGTCAGAGGTCAGTGGGTCCCACTGGTCAGCGACTGGCATAGGATGACAGGTGGGGCCGGCTTGTCAGGCTGATCACGGGCCGGATTTGAAGGGAACTTGGGCTGTTCTTGGGCCGTTTAGGGCTGAAACGTGAAACGAGGAAAGGGGGGTCCATGGGCCGCCACGAACTTGGCCCATGGCTTATCTGTCTTCGGGAGAGTGGGATGAGGCGGCGGGGTCCACCGAGCAGAGACAGGTAGTGACTGACAGGTGGGGTCCAGTCGTCAGAGGCACAAGGGCATCGCCGGGATCCTCTGTGAATGGTGCGGCCGGATCTTCCTGTGGTCTTCGGTGTTGCTTCTCCGGGCAAAACGGCGGCGGGACGGCGGGGACGCGATGGCGCGGTCGCGAAGGGGACCTGGATCGTGGCCGTGCGGAAGCGCGTGCGTACGAGAGCAAAGGAGTGCGTGCGCGGCAGCGAGCAGAGCAGCGAAGCTGCGGTGGTGGTCGGACGTCTGGTGGAGCGGTGCTGCGGCGAGGTTGGGCGGCTCGGCGGCAACGTGGTGGCGAGCGCAGTGGAGGTCATGGAGCAGAGAGTAGAACGGGCGGCGGCAAAACCTGCAGAGGACAACCGCGGCGCGAAGGCCGAGCAAACAGAGCAAACACACATCGGAGCAGAGCAACACGGGTGCGTTCATGGCGGCTCGACGACCGAACGGCACTTCATGGCGACCAGAGAGAGATAGAGGGGAACAGCGAGCGGCGGGTTCGGGTGCGTGCGGATCCTGCAGAAGAGGCATGCGGCTCGAAGGCCGGGCAGGTAAAATCAAAAGGAGCAAAGCTCCCAGGGGCATCCATGGCGGCTCGGCGGCCGGACTGAGATGGCAAGCAGGGCAACAGAGAGAGGGGAAGGGGATTGGGGGTGAGGCTCACAGAGAGTAGACGAAGGCGATGGTGCGGCTTCCTGGGTGGCGCTCCGGCGGCTTGACTACGGTGGCCCGGCGATGACGACGCCGACACGGCGGCGACGAGTCCGACAGCGATTCCCGACGCGGTGAAGCTCCTCCGCTCGATTCCTTCTACCAGAAGCTTCTCCAACACCTCTTGCTCCTCCTCCCTCCTTCAATTGGCCGACGGTGAGCTGGAGCAGGGCTTCCGCTCGAGAGGATTCGGAGATGGGAAAGCAGAGAGGAAGGGGATGGGAATTATATAGAAGGGGGTTGCGTGGGCGAGGAGAAAGGGATGGGCATGGCCAGGCTGGAGCGGGCGCGGCGTGTTGGCTTGGCAGCCAAGGGAGAGCGGGGCGGAGTACGTGGGGGAGGCGTGAGCGGGCGCGCTCGCGGATGAGGGCGGCGCGGTGCGTGCGGCGTGCGGGAGAAGGGGAGGTGGGAGACGGCACTGTGCCGTGAGGCCCGCTTGGCAGAGACCGAAAAGAGGTGAGGCCGGGAGTTGCTTAGTGGGCCGGGGCGAGATGGGCCGTAGGGGAGAAAAAGAAAGGAAAGAGAGGGATGGGCCGGGTTGATTTCAGTAGTTGAAGGGTTTGGGTCCAAGACAGGTTGGTTAGGAATGTTAGCATTTGAATTTATATTTGAATAGGAAATTCAAATATAAACTCACACTCAAACACTTAAAAACCCAAACAAGAGCCAAATCACACAATCAAACATTTCCCTAATTACAACTAAAAGCATAATTTATTTTACTAAGAGTTTATTAGAGGAGAGAGAGATCACACTCCTAGGTTTAAGCAATCAATTCAAACAAAAATTTTTAAAACCACAATTTTTCAACACGGAATGCTACAATGAGCTCCTCCACTTGGTGGTCGCCGTCGCCGCGGCCGTGGCAGAAGCAGGACGCCACCTCCACGTCGTCATCCTCCATCAGGAACCGCTCCAGCTCGGCCACGTACGCCGACATGGCATCGTCTCCCGCCAGGAGGGACCCGTCCGTCGTCACGCCGGACTCCGGCGACCCCTCCCTGGTCCCCTCGTGGTCGTCGCCGCACCCGCACGGCCCCGCGAGCCGCCCGCCACTGGCCGCGCCAGCGCCGACCCTCTTATTGTTAGCAGTATCTGCGTTGGCAACAAAGGCGGAGTAAGCGTCGCAAAACTCATCGGCGGCCAGCTCGAAGTCGACGTCGTCGATGTTGAAGCCGAGGTCGAGGAAGTCGGGCGTCACGGCGACGACGTCGTTCGTGGCTGCCATGGAGGAAGTTGAGGAGCGCGCGACGTGTCACGTTTTCTCGAGCTGGGTGTGGGTGTGGCTGTTGGAAGAGGGCCTTTTTATATTGGCCGAGGTGAGGTCGGTTCGGTACTTCGGTTCGGCGCGGTTCCTTGTCCCGCACGGTTTTCGAATTCGTGGTGGGGCTGGAAGCTTCCGCGCGCGGCTCGCGTTCAGATTACGGAATCGACTCGTTTTCCGGATTTTTTTTTGGCCCGTGGATTTAATTTTGAGGCGGTGTTGGTTTGATCATTTGATGGATGCGGAGCCGGAGGACACGTCAGATCCGGATGGGAACCAATCGCGTAGTTTGCGGACCAGATCGCCAGCTGTGCTTTTAAACAGCTGCTGCCTCCTAGATTTGATTTGAGGCGGCATTTTTTTTTTGATCAAACGTACCTGTATTCAAAGATAAGAAAGACGTACAAAGACCAGTACAAATACAAATACGTGTGGATTGGATGCCTCCTGTGTTCCTTTGGTGTGGGACTGTGGGCCCGTGGAGAAGGCGGGGACCAAGGTTTGGGCTGGACCTTCTTTGTTGGCCTATGATAGAAAACACAATGGGCCGCGTTTTATGTAAAGGCCCAAGGCGTGCAATTGGAGGCCTGGCCTACGTGTATCCTGAACCTTGCCTGACGAACCATCCACCTTATCCATTTCGGCTCCCGCGCAGAGGACAGGGACGGGGGCCGGCCGGCTGGCCATGGCGGCGTCCGTGTCCAAGCTCCTCACCTCGCCTCCCTCGCGCGTCGCCGCCACCTCTCGGCGCTTCCTCCCTGCCCGCACGTCGGCGGCATCATCGTTGGCACGGAGCCTGGCCGGCCGTCGAGTCGCGCCGCCGCCGTACAGGTACGAACTTCTACTGGCTACATGCTCTGTTCTGGCCTCCCAACCTCAACTTCGCCAGTAAGCCGCGTGTCGCGTTGCGCCTGCAGTCTAATCTCAGGAAGGCGCGTCGCTGCGAGCTGCGCCTCCGCGGACCGCGCCGGCGCGACGGGCCTGGCCGCCGCCGAGGAGCTCGACGACCTGCCGTTTGTCCAGCTGTCTTCGGACATCCTCCGGACAGAGCTGAGCTTGCTCACGGACGGCGCGCCCGCCGCCGATGAGTCTCTCCTCGCCGCGCTCCAGAGGGGCGGCAGCGAAGGCGATCCCCTCTTGGGAGAAACCGCTGCTTACCCGGCCGCCATGAACGGTACGCAGGTGCTGCTCAAGACGAGCAGCACAATTTCTTAGTACTCGTCGACACGTCTCGTGACTGAACTGAACCGAACCGCGCGTCCATGGCAGCGCTGTTCGCGGCGTGCCTCGCGGGGAATGTGACCGAGCAGCTGTGGAACTTCACCTGGCCCGCCGCCATCGCCACGCTCCACCCGAGCCTCCTCCCCGTCGCCGTCCTCGGCTTCTTCACCAAGGTGCGCCATGCTCTGTAGCGGCTGGTCTGATAGAAATCGAATCCAGACTCACTCTTTGCAGACTAGCTTTGAGTTCTCACAATCCGATGCGGCGATGCGCAGCTCGTGGTGTTCGCGGCCGGCCCGCTGGTCGGGGATCTCATGAGCTCGCTCCCACGGATCCCCACGTACCGATCTCTGACGGTGATCCAGGTTACTGCAACACGAACCCGTCTCCATATGATTCTACCTCCAACACTCAGAGAAATTCAGAACATTTAGCTAGCCACTGCTGACAGCGCCTGTTACGTGTCAGACCGCAGCGCATTGGGTGTCGGCCGCGATGATCACGTACGCGTTCACGCTCCCGCGGGCTTCCACGGCGCCGGCGCTGCTCCTGCAGCCATGGTTCGCCGTGCTGGTAGCCTCCACCGCCGTCGACCGGCTCTCCTGCGTCTCCCTCGGCATCATCGCCGAGCGCGACTTCGTCGTGCAGGTGGGTTTTGACTTCGTCGTTATAAGCACAAATTGCCAGGGAAAAAGGGAGTAATATTTTTAGCAAATTTTGCTCATGAGATCGGTGCTGCCTCTTGTTGTGACTGTGGCTGAAGCTAGCAGGGGAAGGCAGGCCGATCGCGCTGGCGCGGGCGAACGCGACGCTCAGCAGGGTCGATCTCCTCTGCGAGGTGCGCACCGGCCTGAGCCTGAATAAGCCTGATCATCGCAAGCTCTTGTCACCCCATTCTGTTACTATCTCCAGTAACCTGCGCGTGTTCCCGTGTGTGCAGACGGCAGGGGCGTCCATCTTCGCCGTCCTGCTCTCGAGGAACGATCCACTGACCTGCATCAGGCTCTCCTGCGTCATCTCGCTCTGTGCTCTGCCCCTCCTGGTGCTGTGCTTGCCTTTATCTTTTCAGTCTCTAGCTACCTGCAGAGGCAGTGTGTGCATTAGTATTGTGCAGTTGTAATTTTCTCCATCAGTTTCAGAAGGTCTGAATCCCTGATTTGCTCTACAGTTATTTCTCGGCGGTGCCATGAACCGACTCGCTGACGGCATCTTGGATCACTCTAATAGTCCGGGCTCGCTCTGGTGCTCTGACCATGGGAGCACGCACGGAGCTTCCGATTTCAGCATCGGGAAAAAGGGTGAGAGGCCATTTAGCACTATGATTGATGATCGAGAAAGCTCAAGTGATGTAGTATTAGTAAACTGTGTTCCCCCTGTAATGGCAGTTGAAGAGGCCTGGGCGACCATCAGGCACGGCTGGACGGAGTACATCCGGCAGCCCGTCCTCCCGGCGAGCCTCGCCTACGTGCTCGTCTGCTTCAACGTCGCGCTCGCCCCCGGCGCCCTCATGACCACGTTCCTCATCCACCACGGTGCGTCCAATTCAACAAGTTAAAGTGATGCGATGCCAGTCCCCTGTTCTTCAGTGGCCATCGAGCTCACCAGATACTACTTGTTGTCGCGGCGGCGCTTGTTTTGGCAGGCGTGAGCGCGTCGGTGCTCGGCGCGTTTGGCGGGTCGTCGGCAGTGATGGGGATCCTCGCGACGTTCATGATCCCAAACCTCGTCAAGGAGCTGGGAATCCTCAAGGTCAGAACACTTCCATCATGCATCCGTCCAGGAACATAAGATAAAACGAGCGTTGGAACGTGCCGATCTGAAACCAGTATGTTCCATTCCACCGTTACAGGCCGGAGCGGCCGGGCTGATAGCTCAGAGCGCGCTCCTTGGCGCAGCGGTGTTGGTCTTCATCACCGGCCCCGTCTCACAGCAAGGCACCCTCTTCGCCTTCCTTGGCTTGATCGTAAGGCCACCACCTCCTGTCCTCCTCATCTCGCCATGGATGGAGCCCGAACGTTTTCTTAATGATCATTGCGCATAGCGCGATGCAGGTGGCGTCGCGCCTGGGGCAGATGGCGTACAGCGTGATCGGCCTGCAGGTGGTGCAGACGGGGAACCCGATGCGGAAGGCGAAGCTAATCGGCGCCACGGAGATCGCCGTGGCCAGCCTTGCCGAGCTCGCCATGATGGCCGTGGCGGCGGTCGCCAGGGACGCCGCGCACTTCAGCTGGCTGGCCGCGCTCTCGGCGGCGTCTGTGACCGCGGCCGCCTGCCTCTTCTACGCGTGGCTAGCGAGCCCCACCGATGAGCTCAGGAGGCTATTCCCATGCTGATAAAGAAGGCGCAAAAAAAATTTTGAGCAAAATGTCGCAAAAAGTTTGTAAAGTGTCGAATTTTGTATCCTTCTGTTCGGAATTACAATTCATTTTTTGCTTTTTAATTTATAATTTTTTATTTGCATTTAAATCTATACTATGTCTACATAGATAAAATGAATGAAACTACATGTTTAGATAGACAACGAGCTGCAATTCGGATGCACGAGGTATGTTCTAGATTTATTATTTATTTATGAAAAAGTCTGGTGAGCGTAGTAAAATGGACTTTTATGATAGCCTCTACGATTAGTTATCATGTCCGCTTAACCCTCTAGCAAAAATTTAAATTTAATTTACTTTTTGAACTATTGTAGTTGGTCCAATCTGCCTTTATCTATAATTTGAATTTTGATTTCTGTTATCATGTTTGGATTGGATTAAGATTACAGGCAGTGGCAGAACGTGAGCCATATAGAAGGGGGAGGCAATTTTTTTTATCATAAGACTAATCATCACTACTGTGTTAATTAAGCAAGTTCTACTTACATCCAACATATGAGTATACCATATGTTTAAGGGATTTTCTTTGTGTGTGTGTGTGTGTTTGTGGGTGGGGGGGTGGGGGGCGCAGTGCCCTGTTTTGCCTCTGTAGTTCCGCCAATGATTACAAGGATCAGCCCAAGTGCTATATTGCAGGAAGTTGTTTCGCCATCTTAGGTGCATGTCGCGCCGGACTGGATCGGCGGTTGGTGCATCTCGCAAAGGCCGGTGGCCGGTCCACGAACTAGCTCCTTGTCGCGCTGGCGATGGAGATTCAGACGATTAGAGCGACATACAATGTGTCGAGAGCTTTGATTTTGAACAAGCGGAGCATGCGACCTGCATGCGTGAGTGGACGACGACTTCAGTTCAGGGACCGCAGGGTCTTGAGATAGATAAGAAAATAACTTTCGGTTCATCCGTCTCTTCTTCCTCGTTCTCATCTTCTTCCTCTCCTCCACCGCCGCCGCCTCCTCCACTGCCCCGGCCGGTGGCTCATGCCACCGCACCGCCCACCCACCACCAGCCGTTGGTCCCCTCCACCCTGCCCTTCCTAACAAGCTTGTTGTCCTCACCCCTCTCGTCGGCATCGTCCATCGGGGATCCTACCCTCATCTATGTCTGAAGGATATTGGAACTCCACGTCCGACCAATCCTCAACCCTAATCCTCGTCCTAAGAGCCACCGCCTCCACCACCTCCTCCGGCCGGCACTCAGATAGGTTTCCCGTGGTCTGCCGGCAAGCGTCCTAGGCCGTCCATGAATGAATCGCAGTACGGTCCACGGAATGTTTGTTTGGGCTATCCACTGGCCCAAGCCATTGGATTCGGGATTCTTCCATCCTGGACTGGGCCCCACAAACTGCCGGATCTCGCTGACCTGTGGGCCCTCGCGATTCCCCGACGCTATGCAATGCTGGCCCTCGCCACCAGCCCACCACGGCAGTTAGTGGCAGCGGACCTCGCGGTTTTCCGTGTCCATGGCGACGCCGCTCACGACCCGCGGCTTCCCCCTCGCCTCCCGCGGCCCGCCGCCTTCCTCCTCCTCCTCCAACTCCTCGTGGCCGCCCTCTCCTCTCCTGCTCGGTTGCCGGCCTATCCGCCGGCTCCGGTCCTCCTCGCCGCAGGTGACTCCTTCGGTACCAACCACGTATCTATGCCTTTTTCTGTCCATTTGCGGCAGTGGCCCGAGATGTTGGTGTCGTGCTTCTTGAATTCGATGCAGGTTGATGCTGCGGCGGCGCCTGGGAAGGGCAGCGAGTACCGTCCCTCCTTCGCGGATGACCTCCTCCTCGCCTTCTTCCGGAGCAAGATGGTGGAGGTGAGCTCCATCGACCGACTCGTTCATTCCTCAAGTTACACGATGCAGTGATGGGATGCGCTAGCCTCTTTTCCGTCAGTCGAACAGACAATAAGTTGCTCAATAGTCAATAGGTCCATAGTTATGTCAGGATAGAGGGTCATCTGAATATTACTAGTAACTAGACTCTGCTATTGTTCGAAACAGCTTGACAAATCCTAAACATTGACGCCACGTAACGTACGTGGATAGACTTGTGCGGGCAGTCAGTTATTAGTTTATTGCAGTATTACTTTGATAAGCAAGGAACCATCTCAAAACTCTATATTTCTAAAATGGAAAATTTTGTTTTGTTGTAATATGAAGTTCTGAACAGAAGGCTCAATTTGCTACCATAGATTTGTTTTCAGATGATGTGGGGGAAAGGAACCTAGCTTCCTTTCTGATTTCGATCACAACACAAGTTCAATGCCAGATTTCATATGTTACCGTAGTTTTCAGATAGACTGCCACTCCAGCAGTCCAGCTACAATGAATAATTGTTTGAAAAAAAAAGAAACAGCGAATGGTCAATGTCATGCTGATGAAAAATTACACTTGCATCCAATCTGACAATTCCCTGGAACTGGTGAAGGAAAATTTCACGTGAACTAGGATATGGTACAAGTAGTTATGACACCAATCCTCTACTCACGTGTATCTGTTCAGTTCTAGTTCAATATGATATTGCAGTTTTGAATAAAAGACATGCCATTACATTCTTAATTCTCTGAAAAGCTGTAGGAGGTTGGATGGGATTCCGAAAAGCCTGGGTATGCTGGGCTGATGGAGGTTGCAAATCGTCTCATGGTCAAGGGGAAGAGTGCTTTGGAGACTGAGCAAGCAGCTGTATATCACCTCTTTTGTTCCTCCCTAGTCTCTTCTACTGCCATCTGTCTGGCACGTGAACTTAATACCTAAATCAATTTTAGTTTTCTGTCTCTCTCTTTTTTAAAAACTCCAGGTCCGAGTACTACAGTCATTGTTTCCGCCTCTCTTGCTTGTTCTTTACAAAGCTCTTTTAGCACCAATTGCTAATGGTCAACTAGCCGCCATGATGCTAGGTGAGTTTACTTCAAGTAAAAAGCACATCATTTCTGTTTGTATTCTTCTCTTTTTTAACTTGGTCTATTTGATGTTGCTGGCTTCTTACTTGAGAAGCTAGAGCGACAGCGCTTTCATGCCAATGGTTGATGGGCCCATGTTCAGTTAGTTCCGTCACTCTGCCTGATGGAAAATCTTGGTCAAGTGGGGTATCAATTTCTTCCAACTTTCAACTCCTTTTTGACTTTTTCTTCACTAAGACTCTGTTTGAATCATGTTTTTGTTTTTCTTGATGACAAATGCCAGGTGTTCGTTGAGAAATGTAAGTATCTGGAAGAGAGCAAATGCCTTGGTATTTGCATCAACACGTGCAAGCTACCAACTCAGGTTTGCTTATTCCTTGCATATGGAGTTTTGGATTTGTGTTCCTCCACATATCCCTTCTCTGGTAGTGCCACTTGTGTCCTGGTAGAATTGTATATCAAGATTAGAGGGAAAATGATATGCAATCTAAATATACCTTTTGTATGGCTATTGTCAATTTCGCGCGATGATCTTCAAAAAGCTTTCTTTTTCCAGAAGAAAGTTGCTGAATGAAGAACACTTTATATTTTTCAGACTTTCTTCAAAGATCACATGGGCGTTGATTTATACATGGAGCCAAATTTTGAAGACTATAGCTGTCAGGTAAAATAGTTCCAGACATTCAGTGCTGTAGTAGATTGTCAGGCTAAACAAAAAGATCTTGGGGCTTGGGGCTCGCTATCTGTACATGCTCACTTTGTACAATCAAAGTTCCAGATAAAGCACACTACCTGACAACATAGTTTATGCTGTTGTTACTTGTTATTTGCAGTTCAACTTTGGAGTGCCGCCTCCCCCTCTTGATACTGATAAAGCCCTCAAGGAACCCTGCTTGGACATTTGCACAAACGCAAGGAGACGCAGGGAGCTTGGCAGAAATAGTGGCCCGGATGAGCTTAGTTGCCCCCAAGTTTGATATGCCGCTTGTAAAAAGCATGCACATCGTAGATAAGATGGTACAATCCAGTGATGCTATCCCTGTTTTGATCCTTGTTGCACGTTGTGCAAGGTCTGATACACCACGCAAACTGAGCAGTGCAACAATCTCAGATGTTTTTGGTATGCCAATTCTATACTACAATCCATACACAAGTCGCATACAATCTCAGATATTCTGTCAAATAATTGCAAGCATAGTCAGACAAATTGTAATATCAGACCAACAGACTAATTTGTTAAATTAAGTTTTGTAAAAAGATATTCATGTAAACAACTATTTGATCTGAAACTATATGATCTCAAATATCTGAAAAAACTTATTCATACAAGTTGTTTCGGAAAAACTTAGAAAACAAGAGAGAGATAAAGGAAAAGGAATGGAAAACTGTGTGACTGGTTTGGGAGGCTCGTACTTAGTTTTGTGAGCACAAAACCAGATTGCTAAACATATTCGAAACAATGTAATTGCCTTATAAATCCCTAAATCCTCCGATCCTTACAGTTACCAGACATGGAGTCTGAGCTCTGAACACACAAAAATATGAGGTGAGGCTGAACAAATGTGGTGCAACATGCTTGCCCCAACTGAAAACAGTCTTATTTTGGACGCGCGAATGCACTGAAAAAGGACAAAGCTCACGGACGCATGCATTGCGAATATCCTGCTGTGCTGCATCCACAAGCAAAGCAAAGAATCGTCCCCTGCCACCCTAGCTAATAGTGTTGCCATCTTTGTTCCCAAGGGAAGCTACGAATCCCCCATTTTAATTTGCTCACTCCAGAGATCGTATGCTCAAATCCTTGCGTGTCCATGTCATCATCACCATCTCTAACCTTTCTCAGTTCAGATTCCATCCATGCTGTTACGTTGTTCTGCCACTCACTCCCCCAACCCCACCCCACCCCACCTATATAATGCATGGTGGTCGCCTACAGTGCTGCGGCGCCCTTCGTGGATAGCTCCAGCTAGCTAGACAGTGACCATGCCGGCTATGGCCGGCGACGACATCACGGTGCACGTGGAGTGGCTGGCGCGCCGCCTGACGCAGCAGCAGGAGGACGCGGCGGCCACGGAGCAGCACCGGATCATGGTGAACACCCACCGCGTGTCCCGCGTCCCGGACCACGTCCGCGACCGCAACAGGGACGCCTACACGCCGGGGCTCGTCGCCATCGGCCCGCTCCACGCCGCAGCCGCCGAGCGCGGCCGCCTCCGCCCGGGCCACCGGCTCAAGATGGCCTACCTCCACAGCCTCATCTCCCGCGGCCACGCCGACGCCTCCCGCCACCTCACCGTCATCCAGGGCTACGTCCGCCTCGTCGCCGGGCGCGAGCGGGAGGCCCGCGCCATGTACGCCGCCGAGGACGTCGACGACATCCGGGCCGAGGACTTCATCCAGATGCTGGTGCTCGACGGCTGCTTCATCATCGAGCACCTCGTCAACGTCGCCACGGGCAAGGAGGAGCAGTCGCTGCACGCCACACCGTTCGGCCCCGCGCAGCTGTCGGTGGACCTCGTCCTCGCCGAGAACCAGATCCCGTTCTTCGTCCTCGTCGACCTCATCAACAGCACCAGGCTGCCGGAGTTCGACACCATGGGGTACGACCCGCCGGTCCTGCTCATGAAGCTGGTGCTCTACTACCTCGCCGGCGAGAAGGGACGCGACATGAGCGACGCGCTGCCGCCCGCGGACGCCGTCTGCCACATCCTGCACCTGCTCCACGCGATGGTCAGCAAGGCGCGCACCAGGTGGGAGCCGCCGCCGCGGATCCAGGACACCGCGGCGGTGGAGATGATGCAGGAGGCAGCGCGGCTGCTGCGGCGCCTCCCGCTGCTGCTCCTGGTGCCGCTGCTGTACCCGATTCTGCCCGAGGAACGGCGGTGGCGCGCGAGTTACGGGCGGGAGGACCTGCCGTCGGCGAGCGACCTGAAGCGGATGTGGGTGCGGTTCAAGAAGGCGCGCGGCGGCAGCACGAGCAAGGCCCCGGCGGGCATCGCGTCGGTGCTGGGCCCGGTGCCGCTGGCCGTGAAGCTGGCGCACGAGGACCGGCTGCGGCTGCCGCAGCTGCGGATCGAGAACCGGACGGCGCCGCTGCTGCTGAACCTGATGGCGTTCGAGCAGTCGGCGGACCAGCGCGCGGGGGACGTGTCGGCGTACGTGTGGCTGATGGCGAAGCTGGTGCAGTCGGCGGAGGACGCGGGGGTTCTGGTGGCGGCGGAGGTGGTGCAGAGCAGCACGTCGGGGAGCGAGAGCAAGGAGGACGTGGCGCGCTTCTTCCGGCAGGTGGGCGCGGCGAACGAGGCGGGGGAGCTGGAGAAGAGCTACATGGGGGAGACGCTGCAGAAGCTGCGGGAGCGGAGCCAGCACCCGCTCTTCATGATGTGGGCGGACGTGCAGCGCAACTACTTCACCGTGCCATGGGCCGTCGTCGCCGAGTTCGTCACCTTCATCACCTTCATCTCGACCATTCTGCAGACCTACGGATCCTTCAAGCACTGACTACTCCAGAAAACCACTCAAAGCCAAACAGATGGTGTTTCAGCATCTCTCACTGCTGAAGTTAGCTGCATTCAACACAATTTTCTTGAAGAACAGCATTTAATTAGTTTGCACGGTGATTTATTTATTTATTTGTCCATTGAGGATCCGAAATGCCTAATTTTCTAAGATTGTTCTTTCGATAATCCTAAGTTATATGTTGATTCATTCGATCAAAGCAGATTGTTAGCTTATATCTATACATACACCAGCAATAATAAACGTGATGCTATCCTTAATTCATACGCCCGCAAAGAAAGATAATTTTCGGGCTAGCTATTAACACCGCTGGCAATGGCAAACTCGTTGGTTCGGGATTTGGGAGGGTTTGTTAGAGCATCTCCAAGAGTGACTAAAAAATAGACTCCCAAAAATCTTGTTTTGGGACCTCGCCAAAAGTTATTAGGAGAAAAAAAAACAATCTCATCCAACAGTTCCTAAAAAATTGACCCCAAAAAGCTGCCACGTCATCTAATTGTGGGCCCCACACTATTTTTTATGTGTGAACAGTAACCGTGTGAACAGTAACCATGGATTGGGAGAGCCAAAAAGAGGTGTAAATTTGACCCAAGATAGAGCCAATATTGGGAGTGCCAAAAAAATTGGGATCCAAGTTGGACACTGTTGGAGCTTATTTTTTTACCTCAGCTCCCAAAACTAACTATTGGGAATATATATTGGGCACTCTTGGAGATGCTCTTAGGGGTTAAAATTGAGTCGCCGAGCTTAGAAGGAGGCTTGTGATACAAATCTGGAGATGTAAAACCTAGTATATCCCATTTTAATGCC
The DNA here is from genome assembly GCA_004135705.1 of Alloteropsis semialata. NCBI lineage: Eukaryota > Viridiplantae > Streptophyta > Magnoliopsida > Poales > Poaceae > Alloteropsis > Alloteropsis semialata. The sequence continues at coordinate 80,903,790 of CM014272.1, read as the reverse complement.
AGTGTTCAGACCGGCGTAGCTTCCATGAGGTTCTTTTTATGAAATTCTCAGCGTTTCAAACCCGTGTCACAACAAATGGATACCTAACAATAACATTTAGGCCTTGTTTGGATAGAGGTGTATTGGAGGGGATTGAGAAAAAAATAAACTAGTTTCCCATTCAATACCTCCCATTCTCCTTCAATACGCTAGTTGCCAAACAAATACGCTAGTTGCCAAACAAAGCCTTACGGGGTGGGGGTGGGGGGTGGTTCAGAACAACCATAAATGCATATCTGATCCTTAAAAATCAATCATACAAACATATATGATCCCCGCAAAAATGTTGAATCAGTCTATCTAAAATGTTGAGGTAGTGTTCACTGATTATTCAGTTAGTTGTTGTTGAATCAAGTGTATCGAAATATTTGTCGCTATTGATATTTTTTGAGACGTTTGACCTTTTGTTTTATTCACAAATTTTACGCAAATATGCAAAAAGAGATGTCACATTTAAAATAATATAATAAAAACAAATTACAAACAAAATAAATAATATAGACAAAAATATTTTGAATAGAACAAAAAGTCGTGATAAAAAGTCAATATCTACTTAAAAAATAAATATTGTCCACGGTTAGTGGTTGGTTTGGCTGTAACAGTGCGTAATGGTTACCTGCTGCTCGTGGAAGCGACACTTATGTCGCTGCGCTGAGCTGCATTGTCGGATCCTAAGCTCGTGGGCTATTGTCCTTTTTTTTTTGAGCAAATCGTGGGCTATTGTCGATCAAGTATATAGGCGGGGCTTTTAGGTCCACTAGAACATTCGGGCGCGCAAATGATTGAAAAAAAATATTAGCTATTCAAAAATAAATTTACAAACTGTGATAGACAAATCAATAACTAAAAATTGAGTGTCCCTCTATTATCAGTTTATCAATGATTTCAAGCAAAATGTAGGGAGTCAAAATCCACAGCCTGCAAGAAAACCATAATCCTATGAATCCGTGGAGCCATCAAGTATTTCCTAATTCAGCACAAAAAGTACAGTTTATCACCTGTGAACAAAAATCACTCTCTGAAAGGCATGAAAATAACATTTCCTAAAAAAACAACAGAGGCAATATTTACTGATACCAAATGATCACCAAGTTCTGATAGTACCAGACAGATTTGTTGCTGAATGCTACAGTGCAGCAACCTATTCTGTGATAAGAATATGGAATTACAACTAAAGCCATTCAAGCCCCCTTATATAAACCCTCACCAGTGCTCTGGATGTACCTAAAATGGGTAAAGGTGTAAATAATTTGCACCACTTCAATTATAAGGCACAAACAGAGCATTTGGCGTGCATTGCGTGCCCTACCATAAATTAATGATATGAATGTGCATTATGCAAGCAATAGAAAAGCAAGAAATGTGCATTTTTATAGTCAACCAAACAGTTAGACAAAATGATTATGCTGTAATCAATTTCTCAAGTACCAGGACAAGGATCCATATCGCAATCACATGGCCAACTAATTATTTTGATTTATCAAATGGTTTTTACATAATCGCAAGCACACATGCTACTCACCACTATTAGCACCATAGAAAAAAACTTGAACAATTAGCACTATTATAATCAATAGAAGAGCTGTAGAAAAAATGCCAGGAGGTTTTTTTTGTTAATGGAGGCAACCAGAGGCAGGACCCCAGGAGATTGTGCTGTGTCTCGGGGAAGCGGGAAGCAGAGCAGGGTGGTGCAGAG
>CM014272.1:80884814-80901055 GCA_004135705.1 Alloteropsis semialata | reverse complement strand
AAACACATTAGTAAGGGCGGCTATTGTTACTAGCCGCCCTTACTAAACATTTAGTAGGGGCGGTTGGTTACTCCAGCCGCCCTTACAAAATATAAATGTAAGGGCGGCTCTTTTCAGAACCGCCCCTACTAATCCATTTTTTAAGGGCGGTTGGAAAGACAGCCGCCCCTATCATTTACTTCTGCAGGGGCGGTTCATTCCCTAACCGCCCCTACAGTTGTTTTTCTGACAAAAAAAAATCAAATCTGAAATTCGCTGCATATAACTCACAGAATGCATATAATTCACATAAATTCACTGTCTTCATAAATTCACATAAATTCGCTGCATTCACAAATACACATATAATTCACATAAATTACAAGTCCATTACACAAATCCAATAGTTCACATCACAAGTACATATCGTGCTTGCCAAAAGTACAAAACATTCACAAGTTCAATTAACGACCCAAGCCTAGCCTTTCCCACTCACGCAGATGTTGATAAGTTGGATTCGTCGCTAGATTGGACCCTCTGTCATGGTACTCACCTTTGGTGTGAATAACTTGGTCTAATAGGAAGTCACAAAGGTCACCGACAAGTTCCAAGAGGTTGTCATCGCTGTATGGGGAGTTTCTTTTTCCTATGTCTTCTTTCCACTACACAATGAGCATATAAAAATATAGTGAGCATATGTACAGATTATGAGCTAATTTAGAGCTAGTGTGCATATACAAAGACAGTGAGCATTTAGAAAGACAGTAAGCATTTAGAAAGACAGTGAGCATTTTGTAAAGACAGTCAGCATATATAGACAGTGAGCATGTGTCAAGACAGTGAGCATCTGTGAAGACAGTGAGCATCTGTGAAGACAGTGAGCATACAAAGACAGTGAGCATTTAGGAAGACAGTAAGCATTTAGAAAGCCAGTGAGCATTTTGTAAAGACAGTCAGCATATATAGACAGTGAGCATCTGTGAAGACAGTGAGCATCTGTGAAGACAGTGAGCATCTGTGAAGACAGTGAGCATTTGTAAAGATAGTCAGCATATATAGACAGTGAGCATTTAGGAAGACAGTAAGCATTTAGGAAGACAGTGAGCATTTTGTAAAGACAGTCAGCATATATAGACAGTGAGCATGTGTCAAGACAGTGAGCATCTGTGAAGACAGTGAGCATCTGTGAAGACAGTGAGCATTTGTAAAGACAGTCAGCATATATAGACAGTGAGCATTTAGGAAGACAGTAAGCATTTAGAAAGACAGTGAGCATATTATATACATTGAGCATTTAGAAAGACAATGAGCATATACAACGACATTGAGCATATACAAAGGCAGTGAGCATCTGTGAAGACAGTTAGCATCTGTGAAGACAGTGAGCATTTGTAAAGACAGTGAGCATCTGTGAAGACAGTGAGCATATATAGACAGTGAGCATTTAGAAAGACAGTGAGCATATTATATACAGTGAGCATTTAGAAAGACAATGAGCATATACAACGACATTGAGCATATACAAAGGCAGTGAGCATTTATCAAAATAGTGAGCATATACAAAGACAGTGATCATTACCAAGGCAGTGAGCATATATATGTAGGCAGTGAGCATTTACCAAGGCAATGAGCATTTAGAAAGACAGTGAGCATATTATAGACAGTGAGCATATGTATAGACAGTGAGCATATACAAAGACAGTGAGCATTTAGAAAGACAATGAGCATATACAAACACATTGAGCATATACAAAGGCAGTGAGCATTTATCTAAAGACAGTGAGCAATTGAAAAGAGCCGTAGTGAATATTTACCAATCCTGGGTGTCTCCTGTAGGCCTTTGTGTTACTCACCATACTGCATACATAATATCCACAGTGTACGCTTCCGGGCTTCTGCTTGGGACACTGTTTCACATATACAAATGTTAGGAAATTCATTTCAAAGCAATGTAGGGAAACTATAATGAACTATTTTAGCTGGTCATACTTACCGCACATTTTGTTTTCACATATAGTTCAGACTTCCTTTCTGGATGATGTCTCCCATTGTATTTGTTAACGTAGTGCCTATACGCCCTATTCGAAGTGATTTCACAAAAGAAACTTGTTAGTATTCAAAAGTGGAGGGTACAAGGTTAAATAAGAGGATTGTTTGATATACATACGTCTTGACAATCGCTACGAAATCTTTGTACGTCACCGGGTCCCTATCTAATGAATCACAAACCCACGCCATGCCGTGCCCGACATCGACGACCATAACAATCCAATGATTACTGCATGAATTCAATCACAGGAAACCAATAAGCTCATAAATTAGCATAGAAGATGTATTCTGCAAAGGTTTATGTATTTATTTGTACTTACTCATAGTGGTAAGGTAGCCATATAGTATCGTTATGTTGGAGACGTCTGAAAATCGTACATATGATCGCCGCAACCTTAGTNACACATTGAGCATATACAAAGGCAGTGAGCATTTATCTAAAGACAGTGAGCAATTGAAAAGAGCCGTAGTGAATATTTACCAATCCTGGGTGTCTCCTGTAGGCCTTTGTGTTACTCACCATACTGCATACATAATATCCACAGTGTACGCTTCCGGGCTTCTGCTTGGGACACTGTTTCACATATACAAATGTTAGGAAATTCATTTCAAAGCAATGTAGGGAAACTATAATGAACTATTTTAGCTGGTCATACTTACCGCACATTTTGTTTTCACATATAGTTCAGACTTCCTTTCTGGATGATGTCTCCCATTGTATTTGTTAACGTAGTGCCTATACGCCCTATTCGAAGTGATTTCACAAAAGAAACTTGTTAGTATTCAAAAGTGGAGGGTACAAGGTTAAATAAGAGGATTGTTTGATATACATACGTCTTGACAATCGCTACGAAATCTTTGTACGTCACCGGGTCCCTGTCTAATGAATCACAAACCCACACCATGCCGTGCCCGACATCGACGGCCATAACAATCCAATGATTACTGCATGAATTCAATCACAGGAAACCAATAAGCTCATAAATTAGCATAGAAGATGTATTCTGCAAAGGTTTATGTATTTATTTGTACTTACTCATAGTGGTAAGGTAGCCATATAGTATCGTTATGTTGGAGACGTCTGAAAATCGTACATATGATCGCCGCAACCTTAGTGGAGGCTTCCCTGATTGCCTTCGCCCGGATCTGCTCTTTTTCCTGATTAGTCTTCCCAGCTTCTAACTCTTTGTCGTCCAGTCTCCATAGCTTTGGATACGTAAAAGTAGCCTGTGCTATTAGTTGAGGATCTGCAAAGCCAACTTTCAGACTTGGAAGTTGCTTTGCTATGTGCGTTTGCATCCTACAAATCACGGGGTGGATTAATTACGTCAATATCGAAATATTGCAATTATAGCATATGAAGAGGGCAAAGGACTTACAGGCACCACATGTGAACTAGATTGGCGTCCATTTCACCAAGGTGAAACACTGTCTGGATGTCGTCGAAGGTAGCACCAATAACCCCAGAGGTGAATCCGAATGTCAAGTCGGGGAAGACTGCTGATATAAGACTTATATCTGTTTTGCTAGCATGAAGGTACCAATCATGGAACTTTCTCATTCCAAGTGGTAGGTTTTGGATGATCCGGTTGGGTAGGAAGTTCTTTCCTCTTTGATATTGTTTTGGACAGTTCTTTGTCCATTTGATGGCATCTACATTTGGATACTTCTTCGTCGGTCGGTGATTACTGGTGACGGCCTCTTCACTAACCCGTCGTGGTACTTCTTTGACTAGGTTCTCAGGCTTGAACTGGTCATGGGCATACCACTTAGTCATCGATGTGACGTCCTTCATCGGTACATAGACTGGCCTTAAGCGGATTGGAAGCTTTTTTCTAATCTCTGCCTCCTCCCAAACATCCTCTTGTGGATGGTCTTCTCTTGTAGGCACTTGCTCCTTACGTCTCGGCTCTTCTAGAGGCTCTTGCTCCTTACGAGGCAGCTCTTCTGGAGGCACATGAGGCGAAGAAGGTTGTGCCATATCTGCCACTTGCTCCGTACGTGGCGGAGAAGTGCGTGGCAGAGAAGGTTGGTCCTTACGTGGCGGAGAAGAGTGCGGCGGAGAAGAGTGTGGCATTTCAAACCCCTCGTCGGCTCGGGATGGCGACATCTCTCCTTCTTCAAGAACTCTATCCAGACGTTCAACAGGTGGCGATTGACTTGGCGGAGGTGGTGAATACCCAATCAACACAATGTCCCGTTTGTGCCAGAGGATGAACTGCCCCTCTACTTGTCCTAGGAGGTCCACTCCCTCGGGAGTTGGGATATCTATCTTGAAATCTTTGTACTGGGCTTTCACGGTATGCACCTCGACCCTAGTGTAGTCTGGCGGGATCCTTTGATTGTGCCATGAGCCACCAGGAGGATGTGCCACACCCGTTGCGACCTCCAGCATGAAGTTCCCCCTTCCCATGAGAACCCCCAAGATGCAGCTTGTTGGTTCTCTTATGCGATCGACCGGGGTTGTGCCTGCAGTGGAACCTTGGCTGCTGGGACCTTCCGAAGGGCTCCCGAATAGTGCTAGTTGCCCTGGCGGCTCCGCTACCGTCCGCTGCTCTGTAGACAACCCCTTCTCCTCGAGCACCTTCGCTACCATAGCCTTAACTGTACTTTCAAGGTCGACCGCTCGGTCTCTACCATGTTTCTTGTACATGTGCCTATCCTCTTCAAACCCAACCTTCCAAGTCGTTCTTTTCCCTAGCCCCCTGGTGCGGCCTGTGTGCTCCTTGGTTCCCAAGGCAAGACTGAGCTCATCCCTCTCTCTAGAAGGTATGAATGAGTCCTTCTCCTTGTCTTCAGAGTATTTGATGATCTTTGATACTACCTCTTCGGTAGCCGGGTTATCAAACTTCAGGGAGGCACCGGAATCATCGGTACTCCTTGCATATATCCAATTCCTTGACCTTTTTCTCAATGTATTCACCTTAATCCTGGATGCGACAGCCTTTTCGTCCCTCTTACGGAAATCTTCTTCCTTGGCAAAGTAGCCACCGGGGCCTAGATGAGGGCGGTGTACGTTCATCTTCGCTATGTTGCTGTTACGGGCGCTGAGTTGCTTTGCTTCTTCGGAGGTCTTCTGAGCCACAAGGTCCTCCCATTGGGTTCTGGTTATTTTTCCATACACGTGGAAGGGAGTTCTGCCTTGTTCGATAAATTTCGTGTTGAGTTCCGACCTCCATCGTCGGAATGCCTCCCCCATCATCTTAAGGGCATTATGCCTACATATGTCAAGGTCTTTTGCGGGGAACCGGAAATTTCCCTTTAACCTGTCCCATAGGCCTTTTTTTGTTTCATCTGATACATGTTTCCATGTTGGCACAGCTGGGTTCAACTCATCTCTTACAAGGGCGCCCATCGCATTACGGAATTTTGCTCTCGCCATCTTAGGCTCAATGATGTCACCTTCTGGCCCGACCTCTGTTATCACATAGAGTATATCCTTCCCAGGATATTGGTTTGGTTTTCTAGGCCCCCGTTTCCTCTGTGGCTTTGGCTCCGAGGTTGTGCCCTGAGGTTCTGGAGCAGAGCCGGCAACGTCCAACTCTGTGGTGTTTGCCTCTGCTCTGCGTTCCTCTGCTCTGTCTTGTCCGTCGAGATGTCGCGGACGTCGACGATTTCTTTTTGGACGAGGAGTGTCCGCAGGGGCCTATATATACAGGAGACCAAAGTGTTAGGTAATGTAACACCGATAAAGTGTTAGCGAACATTGCTTAGTAAGGCTTTATCTCTACCTCTTGAGTTGGGTCGTAATCCTTGTCCAGCTCGTCCCGTGTTGGCCTATGCCTGGGTTCAAATGGGAAAGGATCCTCCGGACTTACATATCCCCCGTCTTCATCCTCATCATCGTCATCGTCATCGTCATCGTCATCATTGTCGTCATCATCCCCCTCTTCTCCTGCTCCTCCATCTTCTGCTTCTCTTCCCTCTTCTACTTCCTCCTCTAACGGATCCTGAGTAAGCATCTCATGTATATCGTTGTCTAACTCTTTGTTCATGTCTTCCTGACTCATGCCATGTGGTCTTCCTTCTTCAACGTTGTTCTCTTGGTTAGGGCTTGGAGTTGCAGTGTCTCTTGACGGTGACATGTTTCGATTCGTTCTAACATTGTAAAACAAAGGGTACTTTAGATGATATGCTAGGTCTCGCTTTAAGCATTTATGTTACTAAGGGTACTTGTTTCTGAAGGCACATATATATGAGTCTAAAAAATAGCAATTGCACAAAAAAAAGGAGTGGAGGCTAGTATCCATTGGCACTCCAATCGAGACGAGTAGAGAGTAGAAAGTAGAGGCCTCAGAAACATGTCAATCATCATCTGATCATGAACTTGGAGCATCAAGGCATCGGAACATGGAAGGTGGTGAAGATAATGTAGGGGCGGCTGCCAATGATGGACAAGTTGTTGATCATCAGCTCATCATATTCTAGTTAATTTCTAGAGTTGGACAATTTCATCATCGGCCAGAGAGGAGAGGAGAGGAGAGGAGAGGAGAGGAGAGGAGAGGAGAGGAGAGGAGAGGAGAGGAGAGGAGAGTGTATATATGCTCACTGTCTTTACAAATGCTCACTGTCCTTACATATGCTCACTAAATGAGCAGTAGTGGTAGGGGCCTCAGAAACATGTCACTCATCATTTGATCAACAACTTGGAGCATAAAGGCATTATATATATAAACACAGTGAGCATTTATAAGCATAGTGAGCACATATAGAAGAACAGAGTAGGGGCGGCTGGTATTGATGCCAGGTTGCTCACAAGATCATGATCATCAGCTCATTCCAGATAATTATGGTAATCGACAATTTCATCATCGGCAAAGACAAAGCAGTTGCTGCTTCCCAAATATAGAGACAAGAGTTGGTAAAAAAACAGCCATATATCACAAAACGAGCACTAATAGTATAAGTAGTGGTAGGGGCCTCAGAAACATGTCATTCATCATTTGATCATGAACTTGGAGCATAAAGGCATCATAAAGACAGTGAGCATATATAAAGACAGTGAGCATATAGAAAAAGATAGTAGGGGGCTGATAATGATGCCTAGTTCCTCAACAAAATCATGATCATCAGGTCATGTTCCAGATAATTTCTAGAGTTAGACAATTTCATCATCGGCAAACAGAGAGGAGAGGAGAGGAGGACAAATAAAAATAGTGAGCATGTCAAAAAACATTGAGCTTTTCTAAAGAGAAAAGCATATGTAAAGTCAGTGAGCATATATAAAAACTGTGAGCATATAGCAGTCACTGTGACAAGAGTAGTAGTAAGAGACAGCAAACGAAAACAGTGAGCATGTAAAAAACAGTGAGCATATCTTAAACAGGACAAGCAAAACTGAACCTATACTTGACATTAAGCATATATATGAGCATATATATGACAGTGTAGTAGGACAGGGCACAATTGAGTGATAGGCCCTAAAATGAGCATGTATATAGGACTTGTCATCAAAAAGACTTAATTTATGCTATATAGACAGTGAGCATTTAGGAAGACAGTAAGCATTTAGAAAGACAATGAGCATTTTGTAAAGGCAGTAAGCATTTAGAAAGACAGTGAGCATTTTGTAAAGACAGTCAGCATATATAGACAGTGAGCATGTGTCAAGACAGTGAGCATCGGTGAAGACAGTGAGCATCTGTGAAGACAGTGAGCATTTGTAAAGACAGTCAGCATATATAGACAGTGAGCATTTAGGAAGACAGTAAGCATTTAGAAAGACAGTGAGCATTTTGTAAAGACAGTCAGCATATATAGACAGTGAGCATGTGTCAAAACTAGAAGATAGTGATCATATATAGGACAGTGAGCATTTTTAGTGAGCATATATTAAATTTCTGCAAAACTAAGATCACTTGTCATCAAATACACTTAATTCATGCTTAGGTAAGGCCACTGCAGTAAGATAGTGAGCATATATACAAGACAGTGAGCATTTCTATCATCCACTACAGGAAACACATCTCAGATCCCACTGCAGGAAGGCAAGGACAGCTGAAGGAAGATTTACCTCAAATCCCACTTCACCAAGGGGCAGCCAAGCTTAGGGTCGAGGTCGAGGTCGAGGTCCACGCAGGAGCGCGTGCACCGAGGTCGCCCAAGACCCCAGCCGTGGACGCCGAGGTCGAGTCGGAGGGGGCCGAAACCCTAGCCGCCGGGCGCACGCGCGGCTGCCGGTGACAAGGAGGAGGTCCGGTGATGGAGGGCGTTGGGAGGCAGCGGAGAGATCTCAGGGCGGAGCTAGGCCATGAGATGGCGGCGGCTCGGCGGTGGCGGCGGGGTCGAAACCCTAGCCGCCGTGCGCACGCGGCGGCCTGCGACACGGAGGGGTTTGGGGGGGAGCGGACGGATGTCAGGGCGGAGCTAGGGCACGAGATGACGGCGGCGTTGTCGTCGGTGGCGGAGGCGGCGGTGTAGTCGGGCAGCCTGCCGGCGTCGGAGAGGAGGAGGCGGCGCCCGGACTTAGCCAAATCTTAGCCAAATCGGGCTCCCGAGCGCCCTCAGGTATATATACCTGGGGGACTTAGTAGGGGCGGCTGGTGAATGCGCCGCCCCTACTAAAGCATTAGCAGGGGCGGTTCATGAATCAGCCGCCCCTACTAATGAATTTTCAATTTTTTTAAAAAAATCAAAAAACCAAGTTTTTGACACACTAAATGATTTTAAATTGGAAAGTGTTGAATACCAAGTTTGTTTAACTCAGTAGTGTCTACAATCTATATTTGGGTCATTTTTGCATTTGACAAAGTGTTGATAAACATTGTTCACAAATTGGCTTATCTCTCATATAGTTTAATAAACTATGTGAGAGTATATGAATTTGGTGACAATGTTTTTTAATACTTTCTCAAATCAAAAAATGACCAATATAAAAAAGGTAGATCTTGGTGAGCCCTATAACTCCTATATTCATCACTTTTTCATCTAAGTCCATTTTATCCTTCAAATGATAGCTTTTAGTTGTATTTTGTTTAAAATTCAAAATTCATATTTTAAAATTGATAGATAAATGTAGTCTCACACATACATAAAGGTAGTCTCGCACATACATAAAGGCAGTCTCGCATACATACATAAATGTAGTCTCACACATACATAAAGGTAGTCTCACATACATAAATGTAGTCTCACACATACATAAAAGGTAGTCTCACATGCATAAAGCTAGCCATCCCTAACGACTTTCCCCTTGACACCTTTCCTTTCCCATGGCAATATGTCTTTGGGCAAGTTCTTTTCCACATCATTGATCTTCTTAGTAAAGTCTGTGAATAGATGCATTTTGGCGTATTTATTGTGCTCATCAGGATCGTCCACGCCATCAACTCCGATAATGTGCTGTTTCCCAGAGACAACCACGTGCTTTGTCCTCTTCTTTGGTGGAAGGTTTGAAATCGGATCAGGTAAATAAAAAACTTGTGCTACATTTGAAGCAACAACCCAGGGGTCATCTCGGTAGCCTAGATTTTCGAGGTCAACGGTCGTCAACCCGATCTCATTAAGTTCGTGCTGCTTGATCCACCGGCATCGGAACAGGGCCACTTGTATACCCATTCCATAGTCAAGTTCCCATATATCTTCAATGATGCCAAAGTAATTGATTCTTCGGTTCGTGTCATTGATGGCCTCTATTCGAACCCCGCTGTTTTGGTTCATACAAGTACTATCCTTTGCGTGGGTATAGTATGTGTACCCATTGATGTCGTAAGCTTGCCAAGATGTCACTTGTCTCGATGGCCCCGATGCTAACCTATGAATGGTAACATCATCTATGGTTTCTCCAGTCGGTATGTTTTTGTCCTTCAACCATGTACCCAATCGTTGTTTATGTTGTTTCATGACCCAGTCATTTGAGCGGCCATTTCTCTCTTCTTCAATGATAGCGAAGTGTTCATCAATGTATGGTTCCATCAGCTTTGTAGCCGCTAAGACACTGTAATGCGCTCGACTCACTTCTTTGTAATCTTCATCAATGAATACTTTTCTTCCCTTGGTGCCTTTCCCAGCCAACCTACCCTTGTGGTGAGAATCGGGTCTACCAATCCCTCTCTGTACTTTTAGATACTCTTGACAACACTCGACTACTTCTTCAGTACTATACCCCTCTATCATGGAGCCCTCTGGGTATGCTCGATTATGCACGTATCGGCTTAGAACCGACATGAACCGCTCATAGGACCACATTTCATGCAAGTAGCAAGGGCCCAGTGCCTCGATCTGATGAACCATGTGAATCATGAGATGTGGCATTATATCAAAAAATGCGGGAGGCAAACACATCTCTAGCTGGTTTTGGGTCTCCACCGCGAAATCATGTAGGTCACTCAGCTCTTTCTTGTCAATCATCTTCTGCGAAATCTTTGAAAAGAAATAGCACATGCGGGTGATAGCCATTTTCAAGAACCCTGGCTTTATAGCCCTGATAACAATAGGTAGGAACACTGTCAGCATTACATGACAATCGTGGGCCTTCAAGTGTGTTATTGACAGGTCCTTCATGGACACTAGCTTCTTGACGTTTGCTGAAAACCCAGTCGGAACTTTAACCCCCCTTAGGTAAGTGCATATAGCCCTCCTCTCTTCTGGGGTCAAGTTCCAGCAAGCCGCAGGCAGAGTGCATTTTCCATTGTCCTCCTTTACCGGGTGAAGTTGAGGCTTCACTTTTAGCTGCACCATGTCTTTCCGTGAATTTAGACCATCCTTTGACTTGGCTGTGTCCATGAAGGTACCCGCGAGACTCTCAAAGACATTCTTCTTCAAGTGCATATCATCAATGGCATGGGGAACCTCCAAGTCTGGCCAATATTCAAGATACTGAAAGAAGATCGATTGTTTCTTAAAAGGTACGCCTTCGATAGGAGCTGTACTTCTATCTCTGATCGTCCCATCTTGTTTCTTCTTTCCATAGACGATGCGTATGTTTTTCACCATTCTGTACACATGTTGTCCATTTTGCCGTCTCTCTAGAGGGGGTTCAGTCTCAAGAGTGTTGTCGTAATAATGTACAAACTTTATGCTGCGGTACTTGTGATTTTCCTTTAAGAAGCGCCGGTACCTCAGATAAACTGTCTTTTTGGATGCATTCAGATACACATATTTAGTACCGTCCAAGCAGACTACGCATGCAGTCTTCCCTTTGATCTGTCCAGACAAAGCGAAAAGCGCAGGATAATCATTGGTAGTAACAAAGATTATGGCTCGACATATAAAGTCCTGCTGTTGGAATGCATCAAACATCGGCACCCCATCTTTCCAATGCCTCTCGAATTCTTGCATCACAGGCTCAAGAAACACGTCTATGTCAATGCCTGGTTGTTTTGGACCTGAAATGAGACAAGTAAGAAAAAGGTACTTTCTCTTCTGACACAGATACGTTGGGATGTTGTACATGGTCAAGATCAATGGCCAAGTGCTGTGGTCACTCATCCTCTCATTGAAGGGATTCATTCCATCAGTGCTCAAGCCAAACCGTACATTCCTTGGATCAGCGCTGAAGCCTTTGTGCTTCTCATCAAAGCGTTGCCACTGAGTACCATCAGCCGGGTGTGCAATCTTATCACCGTCTACCTTGCGTTCATCATCCCACCATGTCATGAGTGCGGCTTCTTTCGGGTTTAGGAAGATACGCCTCAAGCGGTCGGTCACTGGCAGGTACCACATTACCAAGGCAGGAATTTTTCTTTGCTTTGAATCATGGCCTAATGGAGTGCCCTCTTGGACACTAGCTTCAGGATGAGTAGCTCAAGCACAAAACGTAGCAATGTCCAGTGTGTCGGACAACCCTTTTCTTTACCATAGACAGTCTCCTTTGATGCTGCTTTCACCCTCTCTAGGTTGTCAAGACCTTTTGCGCTCTTCAGGATTATTTCTGGTCCAATGGCCTGAAGCATTTCCTCCAAATGATCACCGTCATCTTCATCCCCAACACGTGCTCCACCATCATTATGATCAACACCACCATCGCAACCGTAGTCACCGCCCGTGTCGTTACCATCCCAACCATCACCACCTCATAGTTCATTCTCAAACTCAGGGTTCATTCTTGCTTCAAACTCTTCCGAATATTTGGACATGCGATCTAGGACATCGGGGTCCTCACCATCAAGCAGATAATCATCGTCGTTAACAACAACAGTTTCACCATGATGAATCCAATTTGTGTAATCCTTAACAAATCCTCGCATAATCAAATGTGATCTGATGACCGCCGTGTCTCTCCATGCTATCTTGTTCTTGCAATCATGACACGGGCATATTACTGCATCACTATTTTTCGTCAACGTTGCATGCTTCTGAGCAGCTTCAATGAATTTATCTACCTCTTCATGGTAACCTATCTTCCACCTTAACTCGCCATACATCCAAGCCTTCCTGTACTCCATCCTTTAGGAAAACAATTACAGAAATTACATTAAAAGACGCATTCATCGAATAAATACTAAAACATGGCGTTTGGAGTTCTGAAAAAGTAATTAATAGCAAAGATGAAACAACATATGAATACACTAATAGAGAATGATTTTAGAAAATTTATGCAACAAAAACCATAGCATTTGGAGTTCTGAGGAAGGAGATAAACTAGTTACAAATTCCCGTCAAGAATTAAAAAGAAAAAACACACATGTTCATAAGCCACCATGAACCCTAGCTACAAATGATTTTTTTACTCCTACAAACTCATGCAAGATCGACTAATCAAAGAGTGTACTCCAATCCCTAACTAATCTACCCTAGTACCTCCAAAATAAGGGTCTAGTTTACTCAATTCATCACTCAAGCACCATATATGAGAGAGAAAAAAAACTTCTAATTACTCACTATCCAACCATTAAAACTTGAATTAAAGGCATGGAATAGTATTTTCTTACCTTCCACAAGCTCTCCACCAAAGTATTTGAGCTCAAAACCTCCCCCTTAGTAGAGCAATTTTTGGGAGGAGCCCAAGGCCTCCCAACCTTTTTTTGCGAGTTGGAGTGAGTGAACCCGAGGAGGAAGAAGGGGGTGCTGCGCCTGTTATGGTACAGACCACTGTAGGGGCGGCTGGAGAATGAGCCGCCCCTACAAATACAACAGTAGGGGCGGCTGGTTAACGAACCGCCCCTATAAATAAAATAGTAGAGGCGGCTGGTAAATGAACCGCCCCTACAATACATAACAGTAGGGGCGGCTATCACGAGCCGCCCCTATTAAGCAGACCTCTTGTAAGGGCGGCTGGTAACACCAGCCGCCCTTACTAAGCTATTTGTAGGGGCGGCTGAACATCTGCCTGGCCGGTTTCGACACTGTAAGAGCGGTTTTCAATTTGAGCCGCCCCTAGTAAAAAAGGGGGGCGTTGCTGCAGTTGAATTCTGTAGTAGTGTCTGTTTCTAGCTTAGATACTTTCTGGAAGCTTTAAGTTTAGACTGTGCTTAAAATTTCTGTTCAACGAGCACATGCAAATAATGTCACTAACAAAGTGCTTTTAAATGTAGCATTTCTTTTCCTACCATGAACGTATTATTTCGTAACTACAATAAAAGCACTTATCATCTTTTAGACAGGTAGTTTTAACTGGTATACTGTACAATTGATTGGATAATTAGAAGGACACATCTTTGTGAACGAAGAAACATGTTGTAGGCGCTAATGTTTATTACGGTTACGGTTCGTATTTATATCAAAGATAAAAAGGACATATCGAGTGCAGAGAGGAACAGCAAAGTGCTATGGGCAAATTGGTTCCTTAAGGCCGAAGCTTGTGCTCTCCCACTTGTTCCTTTAAAACATACTAGTTGAATCTGCAATTTGAAAGCTACATAGCCCAACAAAAATGTAGGCTCTGTCACCAGAGAAAGGACTCAAGGAGTGTGGACGAGATGAGCCATATCTCCCTGTGTTGTCAATTTGTCATATACTTTTGCAAATAACAAGAGAAGTGACGACACATTCTAACAAGCAACAATTGACAAGTATTTGAACGGAGGGATAGATGCAAATTACAATTAGCAGCCTATTATTAATTTATTATGCTGCTTAGAGACTCAGGCTATTCCTCATTTTTATTTTTGCCAAATAATCAGAAAACAAAAAATTCCATTTCACAATTGAAAGCCAAGGTATGGCGCGCGATTTTTTTTTTATAAATGAAACAAAAAGGTATAGCTCAGCCTTTTTTCTCCTTAGAAAAAAGGGCAAAGATTTTAGAAAAGGAAAATAGACCTGCAAAATTTACAGGTATTGTACTGCTGCTAAATTATGGACAAAAATAGCTGCTACAGGTAACAAGCTACGGGCTTGTTTAGATCAGTGAGAAACTTTGTGAAATTTACCGTAGCAATTTTAAACCAAAAATTAAGAGAACTAAACATGATCTAATTATAAAACTAATTACATGGATAGACGGAAAATCACGAGATGAATCTATTAAGCCTAATTAATCTATCATTAGAGATTGTTTACTGTAGCCCGACATTGTCTAATCATGGCCTAATTAGGCTTAATAGATCCGTCTCACAATTTCATCTAGCGGTTATGTAATGAGTTTTGCCATTTATCCATATTTAATACGTATCCAAACATTCGAATATACTGTAGCGATGAAAAAATTTGACGAACTAAATAGGACCTACGTATAAAAGACAGCCTAGAAAGTAGTATACTGCAAAAGAGAAAAATAAAACAGTGGTGGATGGAGGCTCTACCAGTCCAGAACTTCCAGATGGTGCAAGCAGGAAGGCAGGGATGGTGTGCGGGTAGCTGTTTGGAATTGGGGCCATCCGGCGTGTCGTCCAATACCTGCGCCGCGGGCCGCGTCATCCGTCGGTGGACGCCGTGCCAGCTTGAACAATCAGACGGCTGTTCCTGCTGACTTTGCCGGGCCCCTCCTCGATCGGCCCACGTTATGGTACTGCAGCAGCTGATACCGTGGATCCGTGACGGTGACCAGACCAACCGTGGGCACCAGCAAAACCACGGCTACAACTAACGCCACTGTCGATAGGGAGTTTTACGAGAGTTTTATAGCATTAAATTTTAATGTCATATTAGTAAAATTGCTGACTTGGCAAGATAATTAATTGAGTGAGTTTCATGGAATGAGAGAGAAGTTTTATCCCCATGAAATTCATCTGGCACAGTTACCTAGTTTCCAGTCTAGGTAACTGTGCAATGAAACTACATTGAGATTGGTCTAAAGGCAATCTGTGGGATTCTCTGTGATCCCGTGTCCTTGTACTGTCAAGGTTGGTAGGTTGTGTGTGAGATGGTAAATCGGTAAAAACAACCATGACACGGCCATTTACTGAGGTATCATCGTGATGGAAAGATTAACTAACGGTGGTTTTGAAATTGGGCATGGTTCTAGCATTATGCACAGGAAACATTGAGATCGGTTTCAGCTTTTAACCTTTTTCTTTTCTTCTTTCAAGGAGTTGGTGTGTTTCTTTTGTTCAGCCGCACGGCCATATGCGCATATCCAAAACTTCTTCAAGAAAAAAAATACTTTACTACACTCTCCTAAACAACATGGTGTACGAAAAGTAGTGTGTACCTAGTCAAACTTCGAACTGTCGAGCATAGTATCCATCACCTAAATATCTACGAATTATACTAATATTGTTCTGCCAGTTTTCTAGATGCGATTCTTAAGCAAGTTCTTGTGATATGCAATCCAAGATGAGAAAGGTTATGTAACGACCCGGAAAATCAAATTCTAAAATCACGAGTTTTAAAAATCTTTAACGATGAGTTTCTCTGTTCCTAAAACCAAACCCTCTTGATCTTTCCGTTGCTCCAAGATCCAAACCCTCCTGATCTTTCCTTGATCCAAATCGTTCAAATCATCTAATCTCCAGAAAACCCCGAACTCCCGAAAAACCCTAACCCCGTTTCTCCTTTTTCTCGATCCGCGCGTCGCGCCGACCGGCCGACCGCCGCGCGTGCGTCCTCGACGCCGCGAATCCCGGCCTGTCTCCCCTCTTTTCCTTTTCTTTTTCCTAAAATCTTTTCCCTCCCTTTTTCTTAATTTTCCTTTCCTTCCTTTCTTCCCTTTTCTTTTTCTCCTTTTCTTTTTCTTTTCCTCTTTTCTTTTCCTCCTTCCTCCCTGTTTCTTCCTTCTCCCGCTCGCGCACGAGCACCCTCGCCGCCGCGCGCCGCCTCCACCTCCTCCCTGTGCTCGCTGCCGCCGCGCCACCACCCGCCCGTGCGCCGCTCCTGCCTCCCTGCGCTCGCGC
>CM014272.1:80844753-80884091 GCA_004135705.1 Alloteropsis semialata | reverse complement strand
CCGCCGGCCGCCGGACGTCCTCCTTGCCTACCTCCACTGCCCGCTACACCATCACCGGCCTAACCTCGTCCCCGCTGCCCTGTGCCCCGCCGAACCCGGCCCCACGCCATTGAAGACGGCCGCTCGAAGCTTCTCGGCCGGCCGCCGTGCCGAGCGCCCCCCCGGCCTCGCGGGCCTATAAAAGCCACCTCCGCCACGCCTTGCTTCCCACACCAGCCCCTCCACCTCCACCACGCTCAGAGCTCCTTCGCCGCGCCCCCAAGCCGCTCCACCGCCGCGCCGCCGTTCCACCGCCGCCGCCGCTCGCCCACGCCCCTGCCCGCTCGTGGAGCCACCGCCTCAAGCCGCCCCGCCCCCAGGTGAGAGGGCGACCGAGTCCCCCGCGGCCCCCTCTCCCTCGCGCGCTCGTTCCTGGTCGCCGGCGAGGCCGGGCGCCGTCGCTGACCGGAGCCGAGCGCCGCCGCCCCCGTTCCCCTTTCCCTGTTCGAGCCGAAGGAGAAAGAGGAAAAGGCCGGCCATCTTCCGGATAACCCCCTGCCCATTTACAAATTCATATACATACCCTTCCCCCTTTAGCCGATTTCCAAGAAAACCCCCTGTCCCTTCTAAATAATTCCAAATATGCCCCTGGTCTTTACCAAACCCCCATATACTTTCCAAATATCACAACCATGCCCTTCCACCTTACAAAATATTCACAACCAAGTCCCTGGCCCTTTATAATTATTATAAAGAGGTCCTAAACCTCCCTTAACTCGTCATTTCATGCGCCAAATTCCTCCAGAACTCCACCAAACTCAAACACGTCTCTCTTATATCCATTCCGGCCGAGCTTTACTCAAATCATCCCAATATAATTCTGTTTCCTATTTTATTTTGTTAATTCCCATTTCCAACTCATCGGTAAAGGAATGTGTTTTCTTATTTTGTGTTTGTTTGATCGTGCCCTAGACGACGGAGTGAACGAGGAGGAGCAGTACCGCGAGCAGGACTATGCAGGAGAGTACCGCGAGCCCGACCCCGAGGACCCGTACCGCGAGCAGGAACTCCCGGAAGCTTTTGTTGACGGCAAGTCCAATCCCATCCTTTGATGCATGTTTATCCCAAGATTTATAAACACAACCTATTAAGCCTTTGATAATTGCATTGTTTTATTCAAAACCCGATTGGTTAGCCACCCCTTGATTGCTATGATATTCCTTGACAACCTAGTTATCACTAAATATGATATGCTCTATTTAGATGATAACAAATTTTAGAATGTTTAGGATTTGTTACTCGCTATACAATCAATCGTGACTATACACTCGTTTTATCAAAGAATAAATGTGTGAGTTTGGGTTTTGGGTTTGAAAAGAGTGAAACTGTGTGGATAAAATGGATGGGTATTGTCTTTGTGAAATGCCAAAAAGGAGGCTTGTACCTTTGTGGTTAAGCAAGTTGGGAGATATCCATTTTGTCCGGTTTTAAACCGAGGTGATGTGTCATCTTGCCTAACCCAATTTATCTCGTACAACCACTCGACTCTTGTATGGTGCAAGGGCTTAGTCTAAATCCCACTAGCCGTCTGCTAGTTGTCTGGAGGCAGGTATGCAGCGGGAAGACCAAGTGCCGTCTTAGTGACATGGTTGCCGTCTTAGTGACATAAACCCCTTGGTGTTTTCTCGTGATGGCTAGGCAGTTTTGGCTATGGTGGGTAATAGCTTCGATAGGATCCGCACTGACACTAAGGTGATCGTGTTGCGGTACCCTACTTGTGGTGAAAGTGTACACCTCTGCAGAGTTTCCTAATCTATTCGAATAGCCGTGCCCACGGTTATGGGCGAGTTATGGCTTGGTCACAATACTAAGGTTTTGGGATGGGTTGGAGTGTGTGGTTTTGGAATGAGTTCGGCTTTGTGCCAAAAGCTACGGCGGATGGGAAGTCCGGTAGCACTAAAAGTTTGGATCCTTTGTGGATCAACCTCCACTTAATGACTTGTTACTAAAGCTTGCTTTGCTAAAGAATACCTTGATAAACCCGTGCATGTGTTAAAACTAGCTTTTGGCAAAAATAAAACCTAGCCTTATCCTTGATATTCCTTGTGCATAATTCTGTGTTAACCCCTCCGTGGGTGTGATTGGGCTTGTTGAGTACTTTTGTACTCACCCTTGTTGTTGTTAATCCAGAAGAAGACCCGGACTTTGTTGAGGACGCTGAATAGGTGGTCGCTTCCGCGCCCAACTTTGCCTGTGGAGTTTGATCCCGCCCAAGATGGCTTCGCTGTCGCAGAACTCTGATCCCTTGGTTGAACCGTTCTGGTTCATCCTTTGGCTTACCGCAGTAGTTTACCTTTTAGTTATCCTAGTTTGTATTAGGTGCCCGCTTCCTCGTGGGTTGTAAGTTTCTGTATCATCTGTTGAATAAATGTGTATCAGCCTCCTGGGACTGATAATTTGTATCACATTTAGTCTCTGCTTAGGCAGGGGCGCTTCAGGTTAATATATGCTTCTCTATTAATCCAACGCGGTGTGACCATGACAAACATGCTTCACCTTAAATCGACGGCAAAAAAATTTAAATTAATCCAACGCAGAGTAATTTACAAGGAAGGTTCATTTATAATCCCATCAACAACAGCATCAACGAGGACACACCGACCCTTGTATTTTAGGAGCGTGAATAAATCAGCGGCGCAGTTGAAGATAGTTTTGAGATGAATCCAAAGATAACAAGTCTAGAAGAAGAATATTCTCCTAGAGATCAAGAAGATGTCACTATCCAGCTAGTCAAAATAGCATTATCTCACCTCCTCTACCATCATATTTCTCCCCAAAATTGCACCAACCAAACTCGCTGGTTTTTTCTTTCTTGGAGCTGGTTTAATTAATCTCCGTGGTAGGAGACGAGGTTAGTTTGGTCAAATGACTCCCCATCTCCGTCCAAAAGAAGAAGAGCCCTTTGCTTGTGCCGTATTAGTGGGCAAATCAAATTAATTTACTAGTAATCAGTGGTTGGCAGGCGCGACACGGCTTCTTGATTTTTTTTGTTTTCTGGGGAGGGCGCCTTCCTACCGGCTTCTTCCGGTGGTGTGTGTTTGTGTGGTTGCGGATAGACGTGGCTTGCATTCGAAACATGTAAATGGTGGGCAAATTCGGTATAAAAAAATGGGGGGCACTTTGGGGAGAAAAAATTTAATGGCCTGGACCAGCTGTGTGCGTGGGGCCCTGCGTGTGCGTTTGGAGGGGTCACCGTCGCTCCGTCCGCGTCGTTTGGTCAGCAGGCCGCCTCATCTGTCTTTTCAGTTTCGTCCTCCATGAATGTGTAATTTGTATCTGGCTCTACCATCATGTTTTTTTTAATATTAAACCGTCCAAGTTGCTTATAGGAAAGGTGAACCCATAAAAAACTAAGAATATTACTCAAAAAATTGAGAACCCGACTTTCCGAATAATGATTGCTCTAAAAAAACCTTGAGGCAAAGTTTGTGTCCTCATACCTGTGTGAGAGTTTAGTTTGAGATAATCTAAAGAATCTATTTTATAAATCGAGAATCATCGATCACTTTGTTTTTGTATTTGTTATTAGTCTCCTACTCGTTCAATGGCACTAACGTTCTCTCACATCAACCACAAATAGGGTGGATTGCGTATTATTGATTTTTGGAGAGTACATAGTTGACATATAATTTTCAGAGAAAAAGTAAAGAAATAGTCTCTATATGATGGATAATCACTAGGTTCTTTTTCTAAACAAAAAGAAAATATATTATTTATACATGCTAATATGAAAACACTGTTACAACTAAATAGAAAAAAACTTAACCGGTAAGAAAACTAACTTGAAAAGTGTCCATGAGACCATGACCAGAGTCGCAAATTCCAATATTGTTAGGTACCAAGCCGAAAAAATGCAAGATAAACTTGATGGGAGGGTAGGTTTACCCGCGACAGGCTGGCACCCGGAATATGCCGTTCACCTTCCCCTTCCTCGAATCCCCGAAATACCCTTCTCTCCATCTATAAATAGACCCTCCGGGAGCCATTGTAAACCTTCCCCATTTCCACAAGTTTCCTGGTGCTATATGCAAATAGAGCTCCCCGGTCGCCCAGGCCTTCTTCTCTTTGAGCTAAGTCCCTGCTCCCTTCCTCTTCTTTCATTCAGGTCCTCGTAGTTTCTTTTCCTTTCGAGTCGTCTCCTCCTGTTGGAAGGAACTCTTGCATCCAGCCCCCTTAGCTTTGTCGAATTCTAGTTGGCCGGTCCCTCCTTTGTAGATCCGGGGAACCCTGCCGCCGCCCCCATGTTTAATCACCAGTTTCTCTAACGTCCGCCGTCCTCCGATGAAGCTGAGCGTGCTCCGCATCCGCCGTTCCCACTCCTTCTCTGTCGCCTTCCTGTACTGGTTCTACGTCTTCTCATGAACGCATCGCCCTCTCTCAAGAACGCCAGCATCTCTTCCGGTCTCTAGGTTGTTAGATCTCTCTTAGTTTCTTGAATCTTTGATTTTTTTTAAACCCTCGTCCTTCCAAAAAAATCCCTTTTTGAGCCGAGTCTGTCCAAGAAGAAGAACAATCATCCGACAATGTCGTCGCGCCGGAGCACGAGCCCTGACAGCAACACCGACAGCGGCAGCGGCGGCGGCGGGTTCCCCACCGACGAGCGCAAGCGCAAGAGGATGCTGTCCAACAGGGAGTCCGCGCGCCGGTCCCGCGCGCGGAAGCAGCAGCGGCTGGAGGAGCTGGTCGCCGAGGTGGCCCGCCTCCAGGCCGAGAACGCGCAGGTGCAGACCCGCATCGCGACGTTCGACGCCGAGTTCAGCAAGGTGGACGGCGAGAACGCCGTGCTGCGCGCCCGCCACGGCGAGCTGGCCGGGCGCCTGGAGTCGCTTGGCAGCGTCCTGGAGGTGCTCCAGATGGCCGGCGCCCCCGTGGACATCCCGGAGATCCCCGACCCGCTGCTCCGCCCATGGCAGCCCCCGTTCCCGATGCAGCCCATCGCTGCCGACGCCTTCCAGTTCTGAACCAGGCGGCGTCAAGAGCTGCATCGACTACCAAGTCGGCATTGCCATGGCCTCCTACCGCTAAGATTACTACTGCTATGTGCTATGCTTATGCACTAGTTCGTGTGGCTGTGCCTCTGCAGCCTGGCTGCTTATGTTCTTAATTTTGGTTTGCTGTGTTACTATTAATCTAGACCATTAGTAATAATCTCTGTATGTGGTTTTGAACTTGTGGATCGATGTTCTGTTGTTTTTAATCATGGTTTGTGATTGTAATATCTTGACATGAAACCTATGTTATGAACGCTTGCATTTCAAATACAATCTGTGTGTAATTGTAATATCATTATGTTGTTTTATCTGTGATTGATGGTATGATTTGAATCCAATCTATGAGCTGCCTGTGTGTGTACAGATGATTTTCCAGTTAGGCAAAGCATTACTCCATGGCCTGGTAATATGGGGCGGTGCAAATGGTTGCATCTGGCTGTAGAGAACAGATGCAAATGTTTGCATCTTCCTGATCAATGTTTGGGGATGATTTTAATCACATTTTCATGGATTGCATCTGGTTCCTGTGTCCAAACGATACCGGTCACTGCCCATCCCTTGAAGAACAAAGGCTCAGGGTCTCTGAATCCACAATTGACAATACTCTGTTTTGAACCTTTGTGATTTTGCTCGTTGCTTCCTATATTCTTCTGAACCAAAGCTACGTCCAAACAGCTACTAAAATAGCTTAGATGTTCGTTTGCATTTGAACCAACTTGTGCGGAGTTCCGCTGGTTACGACTGTTAAAGTCTGTTCGGATGCTGGCACAACTTCTTAAGGGCAAAATCAGGGGATGCCTCACCCTAGTCGAGTCTTCATTTGCATTTGAACTCAGAATCATAAACATAAGGTTAGAGATGATGCTACGATTCCTCCATCCCACGGAGAAAGTCTTCCGACCCGTCCTATGAAATTCATTCGCACCAATTTCGACCAGCAATGTTCCAATTTTCATCCACACCTCCTTTGTTCAAAGGAGCCATGCTTACTCTGCATTTCACTACATTCTGTTTTGCTCGTTATTTTTGTTCAGTTCTTAGCTCTTCCTCCTGACAAATAATTCTGTCTGAACACCAACAAAAACTGCTGGTCTCCCTCTCCTTGCATAGCTCCTTGGATCGTGGGTGGACCTGGACCATGAAATTTCTGGTCCATGGGCTCAAATTAGTACCATCTTTTTAGGCCAGCATATTAGTTTCTGACAAATAAGTTCTAGCTGGGGCTATCGTTGACCCATTCTAACAGGCGAACAACGTCAGGCTCACAACTTATCCTCTTCCTATGCTCGATACATTTCCAGTGCTCAGTCAAACCCTAGAACAGGAGAAAGTCGTAATCGGATACCAACATATCCTGAAGCAGACACGCGACATTTCCTTATCCTCTTCGTCTGCTCCGGTTAATGATCGACACGAAGAAGACGAAGCAAACCGAGCAACGGCAGCTCCGGTCAGCTCACAGGGAATCTCGCTCGTCTCATGCACATCCAAGCTGCCGCAGCGACACAGATTTCTCTCGTCTCGTGCACATCCGAGCCGCCGCAGCGACACAGATTTCTCACAGCTTGCAGCAAACTTGGGCACAGCGTGAGCGCGACAGCATCAGATACTTGCACACAGAAAACACTTTTTTCTCGAATACGCGAGAGACAGCATCAGATACTTGCACACAGAAAACACCATTTTCTTGAATACGCAAGAGGATTGCGCATCTTTGTATTAAGCGGGGAAATGTTTGAATACATCGACGGCGAGCAAGAACTCAAGCCAACACAAACACACCAAAGCATGCGGAACTAAGCAACCTTTGGCCGTCGTCGGCCGAGGCAAAGGCCTACTCCTCTCGAACTAAACAACCTAATCCGCGTGCGGCAGCTTGAACCCATAGCGCAGCTTCCTGTAGTATCTTGTTAACGAGCTCGCAAGCGTTGAGAGATTTGCCTTCGAATAGTCTTGCGTTGCGCTCCTTCCAGATGTTCCACATGATTAGCATGAAGAGGGTGTCAAGGCCTTTCCTGCAGTCACTGTGTTGCAGCCTCCTCAAGTGTTGCCACCAGTCTTGGATGGATTGTATATGGTTCAGAAAGGTGCAGCTGCAGCTTACTGAGGAAAGAGCTCCCCACCAGATTTGCTTTGCAAAGCTGCATTGGATCAGGAATTGAATGCAAGTTTAGTTCTCCTGATCACAAAGCCAGCATAGGTCATGAGCATCCATGCCATGTCGTCGTCTCCGATCAGCAGTCCATAGCCGTCCCTTTACCGCAAGCCAAGCAAAGAATTTCACCCTCGGTGGCGCCCAGCTCTTCCAGATGCGCTTTGCACCTTGCAAAGGTTCCTTGGTGCAACTGCTGGTAGCCAAAGATGACGTATACTGCCCATCGTTTGTCCATCGCCATCAGAAGATGTCTTCGCGATCCGGGGACAATTTGATGGTCGCAAGTGTGTGCCAGAGGTTGATGTATTCTAGCAGTATCGGGATAGATAGGCCGCCGCGGATGTCCTCAGTCCACCGTCTGTTTTTCAAACCTTATGCCACTATTCGTAGTTTCCTTGCTCTCTGTGGCACTGCCTGAATAAGGTTCGGAGCAATCTGAGCAACACTCGTTCCGTTGATCCATGGATCCATCCAGAATTGAGTTTTGATTCCGTTGCCAACGTGGACAGAGATTGATGCGCGGAAAAGGGCGTGTACCTCTGGCTCAACCTTGATCTCAAGGGCTGCCCATGATCTGCTGTCGTCGGTCCTTTGTAGCCACAACCACCGGGCTCGCAGAGCGTACCCCGCCAGCTTAAGGTCGATGATGCCGAGGCCTCCATACTTTGTCGGACGACAAACAGTCGGCCATGCGACCGCATTTTCCCCCCTGACCGCAATGTCCCTGCCAGTCCAGATGAAGTTCCTCCGAATGTCGTCAATTTTTTGTATCACCCACTGCGGCAGTTTATCAGACATCGTGAGGTAGATGGGCATCGACGAGAGGGTTGTTTTGGTGAGTGTCAACCGGCCAGATTTGTTCATCAGCGGCCCTTGCCAAGCAGGTAGTTTAGATGCAACCTTCTCGATGAGGGGTTGGTAGTGCAGCTTCGGTAGGGTTCTTACTGCGTGGCACACCGAGGTATTTGATTGGGAATTGAACTACCTCACATGGCAGGATGGACTGGAAGGCGTCCACCGCCTCCTCACGAGCAAAGATCGGCGTGATGGAGCATTTGGAGAGGTTAGTGTGCAGACCGGAGTCCTCTCCAAAGAAAACAGTCTGAATGAATACAGGGACAATAGGCAGAGCCATCGCTGCAAGTATCATCACATCTATTTCCAGTTCCCAGTATATTTTTAGATGTAACTGGGTGATCAATGGGCATACAGACAATTAATAATTCATGTTATGGTACCTTAAGACTGTTTACAGGCCACCTGAACAGCAACTCCCTTGTACATACTGTGTGTCCCGACACGACGTTGCCCATATACACAATAATCTGACAAAATGACGTGGTTATTGGTTCAATGTGACTAATTTCCATATCAACCAACAATTACCCATGACACAGCCCGTGCAATGCAGTGCATAGCAGTGCAAAGACCAGTTGCCAGCGAATGTATGCCCCTTTGCCTGCCAAAATGGATGCCAGGCTTGATCACGGCCCAATCGTGCCTGTGTCGAAGTAGAGTGTCGTCCCAGAGGAGGATCCACCTCCTGTGACGCCATCCATGAGCGCAAAACGCATGTCCTCGGACGGCTTCCAGTGCCGCTTCCGCTGGTTGATGAACCAATTGTTGATCTGCTTGGGGTCCAGGCCGGTCATGGCAGCCAGCCTCACCTTATCGTCTTCCTGCAAAGCACCACCATGTAATCCCAAAATTGCAGCCAGGTCACAGTTTGACCATGTCAATAGGTGTTTTCAGGGTGTTACCGTAGGGTATGGCCAGCGGTAGTGCGTGTTCCACCAGTCCATCAGAGCCGATCGAGCGTCCTTCGGTAGCTTCCCTTTCTTCCTCTTCTTCAAGAACTCGGACCGCAGGTGGCTGAGACAGCCACTGTACTTCTTCAGCAGCATCTCCTTGAGCTCACGGTCAGCCAAGCGCGAGCTGTGCTCCTGCCCCAGGTCGGTCGCATCTGTGTCTCCTGAGCATGGTTCATCCTCTGAAGACCCTACCATTTCAACTTGATGCAGAAACTCCAAATCAGAATGCAGTTCCCAACATAATGAAAGTTCTAGATAGAGCAAGGTGGATTTTTATTTGATAAAAGGAATATGGTGGATTCAAGCATCATAACAAGATTTCAGTACAGTAGGAGAGTACTAGATATTTAGATTACAGGAGATTTATGTGAAACAGAGACAAGATGCAATCCAGAGGCTGATAAATACTGACACTGACAACCAAAGAGAAGCACATTCAAGAACCAAACAGCAACTTAATCACATCTGGATTAACGAACAACAATTTGGGCAGATACTGAAAAATTTGTTCTTGGTCACAACAGAAAACCAAGGATTCAGCAATGACAAGTATACATGAAAATGTGCATTACACTGTTTTGAATAAACCATAATTCCGAGTTCTGAGTTCAAAGGAAAACAAAACACAACCAGTAGATGATTAGTTAGTAAGTCTCCACATATTCTGTCAACTCTGTAGCATGCAAGGGTTAATTCTTCAAAAAAAAGCTTCCTTACCAAATATCGTAAAGGTTTAATGTTTTCTTCCGAAACACCCAGTGCATCTAAGATAATAGGAGAAAAAACAGCTGCTTTGATCTGCAGACTTTATAATAAGGAATCTAGTTTGTTCTTTGTCCTTTTCAGGAAGGACTGTTCAACTTATTGTGGCATCGATATTTCAGGAAACAGAGCAGAGTGTTAGCACCCCTTCTACATGATTATGTGTTAATTCCTAAAGCTGTCTACTTAAGCTGGAGACCCTTTGCATAGCTCCCCATATTGCCGTCCATGCCATGTAGGCACCCGAGAATATTCTAGTATTACTTGATATTAATATGTGCCCACAAGCTCGAATTAGAAGCTTAAGCTGTCACGTATCTGAGAACAACATATACTTCAACGATCTTTATGTCTTCGGGAAGCAAATTTCAGGTGCCGCT
The DNA here is from genome assembly GCA_004135705.1 of Alloteropsis semialata. Lineage (NCBI taxonomy): Eukaryota > Viridiplantae > Streptophyta > Magnoliopsida > Poales > Poaceae > Alloteropsis > Alloteropsis semialata. Next base: position 80,873,953 of record CM014272.1, on the reverse strand, counting down.
TAGTTTTCAGATAAAACATATCTAAAACATTGTATTGTAAAGTTTCTACTTTCTACCTTGAAAGCTAGCAAGCCCCCAAAAAAGAATTTTGAGATGGTGTACACATGTAACTTGTGTTTATGCCTTAGAACTTTCTCCTCGCTTAATAAATATTGCCCGCAAACCTGAAAAGATAGCATTTGTGGCTCTGAGGTATCGCCAGAAGGCTGAACAGCCCCACTTAAGCACTACTATCAAATCCAGTTTTGTGCAAGCTTAACATATTTACACTACAGATATGGATGAGGTAAAAAAAATGATTAAAGAATGCAAGCTAGTATAGCTGTGAAAAAAATTACTAGATCTCTATGGTTTCTTGTTTAAAAACTAAGTCACATAGAGTACATATACAAACAAATAGCATTAAATATATACACAGAAACAATTCATAGGGTGCAGAAACTATGTGTGTAGTTCAACAAATACTAGCCTTCATATATAATGTTTTCCCTTGCCACAACCCTACAGTGTAATGAACTATTGTAAACTATTTTTTAAGACTTCGAACTCTAGATTGCAGTACAAAATGGCCCCTTTCACTGTGTTTATTGTTTCCTGTAGCTACTGCCTATTAGAATTTTATGTTCTAGGACCTGTAACTTTTTCGCATGATTTCTACAGGCTACATATGAGTTACCATCTGATTGATTTTGAAGCATTGATACAAGATAATTAGAATTTGAACGTGAAAACAACAGTTCATACAATATTTTGTGGGCTATTAACTAACCTTGTTTGCGAAAAGTAATGTCAAGTATCAGATGTCACATCTCAATTATGATGTAACTCTCATTTCCCATAGAATGCATGAAAACTAATGTGATTCTTATAGCATGACCCTAATATTTATATGCCTTCCATTAAATCACAAATATTTCAAATTAGCAACATCGCCCTACATCTCTTGAAGTTCTAGCAATTAAGTAGTTGGCAGAATCCAAACAATTTTACTCGATCCCCTTCAAATCCATGGGGATTATAGCTAACCGAACATGCCCTAAAGGGGTTCCAGTTATTTGCGTGAACAGAACAAACGATGCAATACATGAAGATTAAAATACTCAATTATCTAATTCGAGGATATGGCATTTGACTAATGATTTATTATAAATTAAAACGCTAATAATACATAAATGGGACAATATCTAGAACCACAGAAAAAGTAGATGTCCTAATATACCAAGAAAATCGCATTTTTATTGTTGACACTAATTAGAACCAGCAAAACAGTTATCTTCATCTGTATTACTATTCAGGCAATCAGCTGAAAATTGCATCTGTTTGCAATTTCTCATGACCAGGATATCACTTTCCTAGCTATGCATGTAATATTGTAGAAGCATAGCTTTGCTTAATTTTGAGTATTCCTTCAGTACTCATCTAATTTTAATTCAAAGCAAAAGCAATCAAAACAAGTATATAAGTTAATTTAATTGATGAACATGGAGAGTTTGTATCTCATTTGCATATTTGGACCTGCAAATTGCAACCTTCCAAAAAAATGATCACTGATTAATTAATAAATCATCAGGAGCTCACAGGGCTAGAAATTGGCATTAGAGGGATTTTTCAAATGTACATGAAGGCAGTATCGGTTTGATCTTTGATCTTCTAAACAAATAAATTAAGTGACAATAATAAAAAATATGATGACTTTGTAGATATATAGACTAGTTATACTAGATAATTCAGTACAAGTTTGTCCCGCAGCTGGGGCCATTTTTTCGCTGAAGAATCATAAAAAAAAACTATATACAGGAGTTCTGAATCAAAACCCTTATTATTTTGAAAACATGCAAGGTCAGCATTTTTAAACTGAGAGAGAAAAAAATGTCAAGTTAAGAACAAACGTTCAATGTTAAGTCCATGCGAATGTCAAGGAACCCTAGGTAGTTGCTATAGCTTCTCTTTAAGATGACATGACACTTCTTAACCTTGTTTGGTTAGAATATGAGATCATAACACGTTGTTCAACTAAACATATCTATGCATTCATTAGCACTATTTTCTGCGTGCATTTAGTTTATTTTTTTTAGAATATTTACATTACTGAATAGACAAAAGAATACTTATTTGGAGCTCAATGGTCTTGTCATTTTGGGACTAGTATTCTTATAATATATATTGTTGCACAAAGCTATGAACAAATATTTCAGTTTCTTCAATAATATATCTCAGTTACCTGTTGTTGCCAATGTTAGTTATATACACACACACACTGCACATGGGCAGACTCTCCTTGCACGCATTTAATATCAAATGTGTGCATACTTCTAGAGGTTTGATTGAAACCTCACATTAGACATATAAAATCATTATCCCTCTGAGTAAACAGGAGATACATTTTTTTTGTGGTCATTCATATGAATGTGTTTCATGCTCCTTTGCAGTAACATGTATGTTTGTACTTGCCATTGCCTAAATAGACTGGAATGGCAAGAAGAAACAAAACACCAACTGTTCTGGCAAGAACTGCACTACTGTTTGTTAGGTTGTAGTATTAAAGGTTTCGTTTCACATGCTTCCATAGTTACCAATGCTGTCCTTTTGACTTTATTAAACGTGTGAAGTTTCCAAAAGGTTGTGGGTGTTCACCGCTCCAAATCCACCTGTTTATGATGGCAAGATGTCACAATATACATGGAATTGATGGCAAGATGTCACAATATACATGGAATTGCGTATGAGAATGGCTAACGCAAAGCAATGCTCACTGTAAATAACTAGAGGAAAATGTTTATCTCCATCCACTGGCTTAAATGGAAGCGAACTCAAACTTGCTCTTGTGATATTTTTAAGCAGCATTAGCAAGCGACAAATGATGATCTTAATTACCTGTAAACATATAAAAAAAGAACCTTATCTTGAATCACAGAAAATAACAAGAGGGAAATCCCCGCCGCCTAGAAGCCTAATTGCTGTCCTTAATCACTGGTTACCACAACAAAATCCTGAAGAAATCATATATAGCACCAGAAAATCATACGATATATTTTCAGAAAATCCAGAGCAAAATCTTGAGGTGCCCCACGACAAGTATTTTTCACCACTGGGCACAGTAACTATAGCTCGCATGCACGAGCAAGATTCTCTTTTCCGAAAGCCATCCAAGCAGTGTCACTGCCCATCAGCACGCAGCGCGCCCCTCTCAAGTTCCATCAGTCATCAGAGCCAGCCTACAAAGTCTACAAGCAGCAGCTACCTCCATGCCCTCTCTCTCCCTCTGGCCTCTATGGAGAGTCATGGAGACTGGAGAGGAGGAGAGAGAGAGAGATATATATATGCAGGGAAGCAAAGGCAAAGCCATGGTGCACAGGAACCTTGGACAAAAACCCTACACGAGCAAGCTGCAAGCTAGCACACGCCCACAACTTTACTCATCGGACCCCGGCGTCTGACACCGCTGCACCCCATTTGCATGGACACGATTTGACCACACACGCACACGCACACGCACACGCACACGCATTCATCAATGCTAGCCATCCTCGCCCCGGCCCCTATATTCGCACACGCACACGCACGCTAGCTTCACACATGAGCGACCAATAATGCACTGCACAGATGCATGTCCGCAATGGCGATGCCATGGCCACCAGCTTGTCCTTGCTACCTTGCACACCGGCGGACGGAGGAGGGAGGTAGATGCATGGGAGCGGGAGTTACCGGAGAGCGAGGCGGCGCCGCCGCAGAGGGAGCTGAGCTGCGTCCGGACGCTGCTGAGGAAGGACGACGCCTCGTCGAACGGCCGCGACAGCTCCTCCTTGTACCGCTCCAGCACCCCGCAGTACGCCTCCTGTGCGCGCCGCCGCCGTCGCGTCGATCACATGTAATAACAGCGCGAGAGTTAGAACCGCAGGAGGAGAGCGTGGGCGATGCGCGTCTGCGCGCGAGTGAGCGCGCGCTTGGCGTACCATGAACTCGTCGAGCTCGGGGTCCAGGCCGACCTCCCCGCCGGCGGCCGCGGCGGCGCATCGCTCCCGGCCGATCTCCTCCAGCAGCGTGGCCACCTCCGGCGGCGCGCCCACCTGCCACGCCAAATCAGGAACCCACGCACACGCACAAGCGCATAAAGACGCAATCTTTCCTCAATTCTCGGCGAGCGCGAGCTACATGATGCGACGGCAAGGTACCTTGCGGCACTCGATGTAGGCGGAGAGGAGGGAAGGGTAACGCGGGTGCCCGGCGATCTGCGCCTTGACCAGCTCCGTCAGATCCGCGGGCGGCGGGGGAGGCTGCGGCGGCGGCGGTGGGGGCGAGCCCGCTCCGCCGGCGACCCCGGACGCCTCGCTGGCGCCTCCGCCCCCGGCGCGCGAGATCCCCGGGTGGATGCTGTACAGATCCTCCATGCCCGGCCGCCGCTCCTCGCTCCCAATCTTCTTCTTGGCTGGAAGCTGGAACTCGCCCGCGCCCAGCAACCAGGCAGCTAGCTACCTGTAGCTACAATCTTGTATCCTTTACCTATCTACATGCATCTGTGCACACATCCAGATAATAAAATGGCTAGAAATAGTAGTAGAAGAAGACTCTGGTGGTTTTGTTTCTTTATTTGTTTGGTTCTTGGGGTATGTGTGGATACGGGAAGCTGCAGGAAGACGAAGCAGCGGCAGCGGCAGCGGCAGAAGAAGAAAAGGGGGCAAGAAAGGAAGGGGAAGGGGCAGAGGTCATGGGGGAACTAGCATCAGCAGCCGTTCGCACTGCAGCACCTGCTGCTCCAGCCGCTGCTGTTGCAGCTCCCAGGCGTGATCTCTGCAGCAGCGGGATACATGGGGGCGAACTCTGGCTGGTCTGGGAGGATGAATGGAATGGATGATGGAGGGGCAGGGCCTGCCAGGGAGAAGCAAAGGAAGATTGGGAAAAGGCAAGGAATAGCTAGGGAGGTAAAGCTAGGTGTTTTTCTATGGGAAGAAAATAAAAAAAAAATGTGCATGGATGATTTGTTTGGGACTCTTTGTATGGTAGGAGTTTTTTTTCATTAATTCTTTTTGTGCAGAAGGAGGGAGGAGAAGAAGCTGTACTATTGTGAGAGGATTTGGTGATTGTTTTCTTTGCATGAGAGGCCTTAAATGTGCAGGATTTCTAGAGAGGCCCTTCCTAGGTCTGATCATATTGCATGGTTGATGGTTCCTTTTTAGTTTAGAGCTGGCTGGAGCATGACTGCATGATAGACTGAGGGAAATGGATTTCACAATTTTATAGCAGTTTCACGAAAAAAAAATGTTCACACTTTGTATTTTCTTTTAGAAAACTCTCATGTAGTTGATATAGACAAATTTCACTATTTTAACAACCTCTTCCATGGCAACACAACAAGATGTAGAATCATGTTTGAAACCTAGGAATTTATAAGGAAAGATAACCTTTTTTTTCATCCATAGAAATACTTGTTTCCCAGTTTTGTTTCGAAGAGAAAAATTCATAGCAGGAAGAAGCAATATTGTGGCATTGCCAAGTGCCAACTAACGAGCAAAGACGCCGTTGCCCAAAGCATAATTCCGCTCTATATTGATCGTAATTTCCGTACTTGTTTTCTTTTTCTAAACCAAAGAGAGAAAATCTAATATAAGTATTTACTCTCTCGCTCATATTAAATAAAAAGGACATCATTCTCTATAAGCCATCTAAGCACATAGCCTCCCAACTTTAATCATAAGTTTTCCCATGAATCTCGATTGATTCTGTTTTTTTTCCTATTCCTGTTCTTTTTTCACTCTTGCTGTAGAGGTAACTCAAGAGTCAAGAGTGCCTCTAGTTTTTAGTATCATGGTGCCAAATGCACAAGGAGCCCACATGCAAATGCCTAGTTCTACAAGCACTTGACAGGTAACAAGTGACTTGGTCAGTAGTCAGTACTACAGGGAAATGAAAGAGATTGGAGAGGGCAGAGACATGCACAGTGGGTAAACCGAGGGCACTGTCCTCTCTCTCCCTCTCTCCTGGCCTTGTTGCGGTGTTGCCTTTGCTGCTTCGAAGGAGGAGATGGGCCTCTGCACCTGGGGGCCCAGAGGCGAGGCTCGCACACGTGGGAAGGTGTGTGGGCCCCAGGCACCCGCCATTGGAAGTGTGGCCCAACAATGTGGGACCAACGTGTCGGTGAGACGGTGCGCAAGGCAGAGACCAGTGGTGGGTGTGGGCGAGAGAGGTGAATGGAGGGGGCCAGGCGCCCCCGTCTTTCCCGCCGTCCCATCGCCGCCCCTAAACACCGACGTGACATTCCGCCACGTGTCATCACATCACCCGAGAGGAATTTGATATGTCTGAATTTTACTGTACTTCTTTACAAAAGCCGAGCTGACTCCCAGGGATTTTTATCTTCTGTTTGTTGCCGTCCATGTCATCTTACACAATGGCAAAATACATTTATGAGCTGTATATATGACCTCGTATGCACACATCTAATAAGTTTATGCATCTATTTGCACATTTTTTTACTTGTTGGATCAAAGTGATACAACCATACAAGTTGTTGTATGGTGCGCACAACTTACTCAAAAATGAATGGACGGATGAGTACATTATAGAAGAAACAGTATGTTCATGTGATAAATCCCACTGATTCTTATTGGTTTTGATGTCATTCTTTCTAGGATGCCATAATTATTTATGAACAGTGGCAAAACCTAATAGAAAAAGGGTAACCTACTTTTTTAAGGATTGATGGTGGCTTCATTTGAATATGGAGTACATATTTTGTAAGAAGCCATACTTTAATCTTGTCAAAGCGCTAGCAATTTTCAATAAATGCTGGTAATACAAAGTACATGTGCTCCCTTTCATTGAAAAATATAGTTCGTCTTAGTTTTTGTTCGCCAATTTTGATCAAGTTTAAAAAAATATATATCAATCTCTATAAGACCAAACGAAATGCACCGACAAGACATAGTTTAGGCTGGATTCAACAAGATTGATTTAATGCCGTAGATGTTTGTCTATTTTCTATTACGAGAGAGGGAGGGAGATCTGTGTATGTGTGATGTTACTAGGTGACTTCGTATGTGTTGTGTGATGTTTTCAATCTCTGCCATATGCTACTTTCAATATCTGAACACCCAAACACCATTTGGAATCTAATTCCAAGAATTAATTTCTTTGGACACCCAAACAAAAAAATTGAAATGAATCAGTTTCTACTATCTAGGTAATTCAATTCTACTGAATCCAATTGATGGAATTTGATTACCAGAATGAGATTCAAGAGAAACAAAGAATGTTGATTAGAAAAAAACAAAGTAATTAAATTTTATAACAGAGGGAACCGGGTGCGTGGCCGTCCATATGGACCATAGCTGGGATACAGTCTTGGAGCATATGGGCCCTGTTTGGATGGGAGTGACTCATTATAAATCCATAAGCCGGCAAGCCGCTCATAAGTACAGACTTATAATAAGTCCAAAGGGATGTTTGGTTGAAGGACTTATAATAAGTTTCTATGGTCTTATATGACTTTTATACCGCTGCCTAAAGGAGAGAGAGTGGGAGGAGAGAGAATGTTGAGGGATAGTAACGGGACCATCCAAATAAGTCCCTATAAGCACCCTCGAAGGAACTTATGGACTTATAATAAGACTCCCAAATAAGTCCCTAAACAAATCTGGATGTTTAGATAAAAAGGAACTTATTTGAGGGTCCCAACCAAACCCCCCTTAATAACATGCAAGGGTTGCAGTGGTGGTGGGCCCAGGTCTTTCATCTTTGGAAATTTTGCCCCCGTGCCAGACGATCTTCGCCGGACAAAACGTCAAGCAAAGCCTAAGAGCTTTTGCGTCGTACCAACAATATCAAAGAGAAACTAATTATTGGGTTCAACCACTTAACGTTGCGCAACAGTGGCCTATTAATGAACAGTTGCTGTCCAGTCCAGTGACGCCCTGCTCCAGCATGAGTATTTAGAGTTTTAGACTACGCGGCTGTTTTTATTTTAAATAAAAAAAGATTACGCGGCTGTTCTAAGATTTGCTTGCTTGAGCCATTCTGCTTCCAGTCTACATTAAAAATGTATTTTTAAAATATTATTTTAGCATAGAGCTGGGAGATATGTTGCTCCACCAAACGGACTTTTACAACCGAACAGAAATAACACAATGCGAATGGTTCGGATTTCCCAGTTTACTGGAAAATGGCAATGCATAAATTTTTGGTTGAATATAGCGCCAACAATACGACAAAAAAAGAGCGATCGAATTTCGGGACGGAGTAAATTCTTTTGTGTTCTTTGTGTTATCACTGCAGACTTGGAAAATGTCACAACAAATTGGCTAAGGATGTAGATCCATTGTCTAATTTACTGTTCATTTTTGCCGTTTTATCCTGGGCTCAAAGTAGTTCTAATTATATTTTCCTAAAATTAAACATCAGACGCCTAATTTAGTGACTTTTTGTTTTGGTCGTGATGCACAGTTGAGAATGTTCGTTTGAAATGTAGCAACTATATTGTTCAGAAAAGATGATGAAGAACTGTCTAAAAGCAATATAGTACTAGTAATACGAGAGCCAAAATATGGCCAAATACACCTTGGGTCCCATAGCTACTGTACATTTGTACGGTGATTCTCGGTGAGCGAAGGACACAATGAAGAGGGGAGGCATGTGAGGCTGTGCTCAAACAGTGTAGCTGGCCGGAGCTCAAGACTTGATCCAATAATTTGGAACTAGACTTGATTGTTTCCTCGCCAAGCTTGTTGCAAGTGTTCCCCACTCCTTACACTAACTCGGTACGCTGAATCACTGATTGTCTCTTTGTCTTTGATGACCAAAAAATTCTATACTGTTTATTTGTATGTGTTGCCCGTATAAGAAAAGCAGTGTGGATGACGATTTTTTCTTGAATTTTAAGATTTCAAGGCACCATTCAAAAGGCAGGAGTTATAGGGTTTCCTGAGAGAATGGGCTCTTTTACGGCACTCCATACTACCAACGAGTGGTATATAGTATAGACCTTCATAAGTAAAGGGTAGTTTAGTAATTTTACTTAGATGAAAATAAAATTAGAGATTGAAAATGCAAAAATATATATCAAGGATCAAAGTGATTTTTTAAAATCAATTGTGCCATTAATTTTTTCCCAAAATACCCTATACTACTATACTACTCATTGTATACTACTATATTACAGTTAAAGTTTCCAGTAGTATACAATTAATCTGAACCGTATGATCCTTTTATACTAGTCCTTTTTAGACACTAGTATAGAGTAGCATGGAGTACCGTAAAAGAACTCGAGAGAATAATGTTGTTTCTTATAAATTTCTTGTGTTCCAAACAAGGCCTTAAATGTTTAATACTAATTCTAGATGACTTTGATTGTTAGATACTCCCTTCTACACAGATCATAGCAGAAGAAGGAAAATGTGCCAATGCAGGGGCATAATTAAACTTGATTATTATATTTCCAAATACCAGCATAGTCATGGGAAGGAGATACTAGATCAAATGGAGAGAATATTCATTATAGGATTACCATAAAATAAAGCAAAGCAACCTGATTATTCAATCCCTAACACTACTAATAAAGCTGGGAATAGTACTTGAGGTACTGTGCCCAGTGCAGAGCTAAGCTACAGCTTTCCCTTCCAAGTTCCAAATGCCACCATACATGCAAAGCTGTGCTGTCCTGATACCAAGGAGGGGCTAAAACAGTCTTGTGGACTTGTGGTTGGCCAGTGAGCTGAAGACCTGAGAGCCAGCAAAAGCATCCAGATGTGGCAAGTTTAGATGATTGATGGCATCCAAAGATTTACAAAGATGGCTGTCCTGGGGATCATCTGTGCTGAAATAGAGTAGGACTGTTGGTGAGCCAGGACCACAAACGGTTTTCCACCAGGACCACAAACTGCCTCCTTGGAAGCACCAACTGTCTCCTACTTGCATCAAACAACAATTTATATATCACTGGAATTGCTTTCTTTTTGTTTCCTTGATAGCAACTCTTCTTATTTTTTTCATGCACGCACTGTTCTTCAAGAGGTCTCATGTATGCGTATGTGTGTTTGTACATAAGTAAAAGCAGTGTGACACTATGACTGTCTACCAATAAGCGATGAAAAATGTGAGGACAATGAGTTGGTTGAGTTGTGACTAGGTGTAGAGTGACAGGAGGCATCAAGGATGATCCTGTCTCGTGCTTAGAAACATGATAGGTAATTTGGTAGCTAATTATGTCCATACTAAATAAAAGCCGATACCATGACAACAAACGCTAGTTACAATCATCTTTTGTCGCATCCATCTTCGATAAATTTATATTAATTTATCATCCAAAGTTTAATGCATTGCCTTGTTTCTCTAACTAAAGAATGCAAGTAGAGTTTTTTTTCCCCTCTAGAGTAGTTCGTAGTAGTCTACTCATTAGGCCTTCTAGTAGTTTTATAATATAGCTTTTTTTAAGAGGAAGAAAAGCTTATCTAGAGAAGGTAAGGAAAGACATAAGTCAATAATGCATTATTGGCCATAGGCCCTACTCCTTTTGAGACATATCTTCAAGGCAGTGACAGCCACTGTCAAGTCTAGAAGATGAGGGCCTAACCGACGCCATTTCTATGTCTTGCCATCTTGATCACAGTCATAGCTTTTAACAATTGGTATAGCCATATGGGTGAAGCACCTGGTACGGACGTGCTGTACTGATGTTTGCCGTTTTCTTAAGTTGATGATGTTGTATGATGTAAATAGTTCTAGTTACCTTAATAATTTTATAGAAAACAAATAATGATTAATTACCAGAATATCGCGATTGGATCTGGCAAATATTTGAAATCTGCTTTCCGATGCCGATCTGAATTTTCTGCTCAATGTAACATCACGTGGATTGTCACTGAGCAAGTCCCCCTTCATCTTTTATCAAAAAGCAGCTCTGATGGACGGTGACTTTGAACTTGAGACCTTCATTGTCTTCTTTTCACCTTTCCAGCAACAAACCCACACAACATGAATGCATTGTTTCATTGTTTGGTATGAAGCTGCACTCGGCTGTGAATCTGATGCATTACGTGCTCGCATGCCTCTCAAGAGGTCAAATCGCAAGGAGCATTCGCATCATGGAAATTAATCTGTATAGCAAATTCTCTTTCATGAGACTGTTGGTCAAATAGACAGCATCAAAGGTCAGGATCGAAGAGAAGTCAGGCAGCAGATGAGCATACACGTGAGAGCGAAAAGTGAAGCTTATCTGACGCTACTCCACCGTCCATGACGGTGCAAAATTAAAATCCAGTGCCCAAAATAAAACCTGATGAGTGTCCAATCCCCATCACCTGCTCCAGTGCTCTAATCCTAGCTTCATTGGAACTGGCCATATTGTTGACTGGATCAAAATCTCAAAACCATATATAAACGCGACTTATCTCGGCAACCAATCGGCCATGTCATTCAACATCTATCGTTTCAAACCAACCTCATATTTTTGCCTTTGGATTGATGCAACTGAAAAAACCATCTCTTTCTCTGGTTTAATTCATGTCTCATCTGATTGTTGCAACTGACAAAGTAGGGCAACTGGCACGTGATAATGTTTCTGAATCCTTGGAGAACATAAATAGTTTCTTGCCAAATTGTTGTAAAGTCCCTGCAAAATTCTAAACAGCTTGGGTTAGTTCTGTGTATTAGCAAAGCCCAATGTTTTTTGTAACTTGGAAGATTCCCTCTTTCTTGAGAGGATAGAACTTGAAGTTGGAACTTGAAACATGGCTACTTTCCCACCAAGATTGGAAAAAGGAGGGTCAGGAGCTAAGGCAAACAAAAGCACAAACCTCTCACTTTCAAATCTTCACCACCACCATCATCATCATTCGACCATTTGACAAGAGTAGTTTTATAATGCTGAACTTAAAGTTCCAAGAAAGCCTAGAGATGTGTACATGCCGTAAACTACTGACAAATGGAGTACAACTATTAATAAACTATGATGTCAGAATGGCAATGAGATCAGCACTCTTGTTTATAGTAAGCAAAGCATTACTATAACATTAAATCATGTTAGGCATTACTATAATGTTACCTTGAAAGAGGCTAATGACTACATCTGGCATAGGTATGACCTGATGGAGACTCATCTGGTCACAGCCTTCGCTTTTGGTTTAATCATCGCTATGCTAGTGTCATAATAGTACAGTTTGATCTTTCATAAAGACAATTTCAGGAAGCATTTTGCATATTTAGTAAAACTGGTCGGTCAATTGCATGTTTGGTGGATAACATTTGAAAGAACACTAAAACAGAAAAAAGAGGGAAGAAAAGAGAACACAACAACATAGTGGAAGCGGAACCATCAGACGGATGATTTTGTACTTGAGAACAACAAAGGCACATTATCTCAGATAGTGTTTGTTTATAGACTTGAGAAGTCTTTCATGCTAGCTATGCCCAACAAATGATACAATCATTAGTCTAAGTGTATCTTCTCTATAACTCCATTAGTTTATTGGGACAGGCATTTTTTGCCCAAAGTAGCAAGAGGATAAAAACTGGGATCAGGGAAACGAAGAGGGCATTGCAACAGATAGAAAGAGCAAGAATCTACTCCAAGGAATAGATAAATCAACAAGTGGTGACTAAAAGAATGGCAAGATTGTCGGCATATCATAGATTTTTTGTCCTTTACTGAACCATTTGTTTATAATTTGCAGGATTGTGAGATCAGGTTCCCTAATGTAGGTGGAGAGATTTGGGCCACCCCAGTTTTATAGTATGATTCTCATGCAACAGGTAGCATTTGCAGCATTAAACTATGATAGAGCCTTATCTTTACTGATAATTCCCTTCAATTTTCTAATGGAAAAGGAGAGGCACCTTTCTTAAGCATGGGCCTCAACAAGTTGGGCCACACTTGTACAATAATGTAGTATGCATTACTCAGTAACCTATCAATTCTGTTTTCCTTTCGGTTGAAACCTTACCAGCCTACCGGCAGAAATCAAATCTGTAGCTTAGATTTAGAATAAACCTACCAACAGAAGATAAGAATAAATAGAACTTATGGCAAGTATTCCGTAACTGTAGCAAAGGAAAGTACCTGCTTTGCAACAATCAAGTTTTCAAGTGTTTTTGCAGTTGATTGGCTTTGACAAAAAGGGAGAGGCAATAACAATATAATGAACCCTGGTTTACTGCTTTGCTACCACAGTGCTGATCTTACCCTTGTCAAGCAAATCATTGAAGATTCCTATCCTCTGCATGTTCCAGTGACCCATCTTCCACAATCAACAAGCAAAGCGACCGAGTGCGAGGCCAATGCCAATCTTCTTGATGACTCCTCATACAGTCATACCTTCTGGGTAGCACACATGACTTGGTGTGCTGCCATTCTGCTCCCTTGATGTGAGAGACAGTGATTTTGGACCTGCAAAAAGTACAATGAAATTAAACCACCATGGTTTTAGTTGTTTTCTGTCTGATTACTATTAAAATTCAGTAGTGTGCATGCAGTTTGAACTCAATTAAACTATTGTGATGCTGTTACCTTACTCACTCAGGGGACTACTGAATCCAGATTGGCACATCAGAGTCAACAGCAAGAACAGGCAGTGTTATATGTTATTCGGCATGGTATTGTTTTAGGGCTGCTCCTGAATAAGCATATTAAATAAGAAAATAAAGCGCTTGCTAACCCAGCAAATTCAGTGTTAAACTCATGGCAATGGAATTTAATGTACAACGTGAGGGGGGATACAACAGACAACAGACCATGACTGTGGAATCTGCGACCCAGAACGAACTTGTCCAGGAGCAAGATTATTTATTCAGGCTTCATAAGAACACAAATGATGATAATCATGGATGAGAGGTAGCAAGTAGCATTCCCTAGAAGAAAAGTTCCATAGCGCAAATGAAAAGAAAGAGGGAACTAAAAGCATCAGTCTTTCCAGAGGAAAGCTACATTTCAGTATTCAACCACTAATGATTCAAGGTGAGCTTCATCTAGAAAGAGAAGACAATATAACTGGCTTTTACTAAAAGATTGTTGGGATCACAGAGATCATATAACATCCTGAACTGAAAGGGAGTGGTCATACTCCTGCAAGTATGCTTTTATCACTCCATGTAACTTTCAGTCGAGAACAAGACATAAAACAGCGCCTTGTCATTCAATTCAAGCATTGGTCACAAAGAGCACGGGCGAGTAAGACACTGGTAGTTGTAGTTCCTAAGCAGTGTAGACAGACATCTGAATCTTGGTTCCTGTTGAAATCTTGAGTTGAGGTGGACGGCCATAATGGCACGGAACGATGGTGGCTTATAATATAACGAAGCCCCAGGGTACTGGACTAGTGCATTTGTGGTGAGAGAGAACACAGAACAGCGTAAACAGCACAGTTTATGTCCTATTTGGAAGAGCAGCTGTAGGAAGTAAATCCTTAGGATCCAGGGCCTGTCAAGTTGGAATTGAAAGTTGGCAAAATTTACTGTAACAATTATAAACCAAAGATTAGGAGGACTAAACATGATCTAATTATAAAACTAAATACACGGATGGACGGAAAATCGCGAGACAAATCTATTAAGCCTAATTGATCCATCATTAGAGATTGTTTACTGTAGCACATCGTTGTCTAATCATGGCCAAATTAGGCTCATTAGATTCGTCTCGCAAAGTTACCAGGGGTTATGGAATGGGTTTTATCATTAACACACGTTTAATACTCCATGCATGTAAGATTCCTTTTGATGAATAGTGAAATTTGGCAAATTGGCAATTTGCCAAATGAACTAAACAGGCCCTTAGTAGAAATGTGAATCAAATCCTGAAAATTCCTAGAACACCCCCACCTTCCAAACAGGCCGTTATGCTGAGATTTCTGCCCAGCGAGGGAATACGTCGAACAGCTTCGGCGCAACACAGAAGCTGAGCCAAAGCCTAAACAAATTAACGAACCATGGATGTTGGAGCAATCATAACATACCAATGCCAAGGTTTCTCCCTTGGCTGCGTTCAGTGAACCCGTGACCGTGAGGCAGGCATGCAGCTCGATAGGCGTGAATGACGAGGCATCGATGCGGAAGCGCTGGCTCGCCCTTCCTTCAGGGCCTCCGGCGCTGCTCGGCGTGGACAACCAGCGGCGCGACCCCGTCGGTATGTGAGGACACGTAGGTCTTGATGGTGGCGATCGGCGGGCTGTATGAAGGCTAAACAAAAAATGCCTCTGCCAGAATGTGGCCACTGGATTCGGCGGCGCCACATTGCCCAATGCTTAAAATTTGTCTTTTCAATATCTTTGAAACCAAATGTTTAGTTCGGATCAAACTGGCCCCCATAGCAAGAATTAGTGAGACCCTGCGAAAGTGGCGAGTAGCATCACCATTCTGCTTTTAGAAGGCTTTGGAATTGGAACAGAGGCTTGCAGGGCTCAGGAAAAGGCTTTTACTGCAACAGTGAACCTCCAGCATCACAACTCACAAGGCAAAGGCAACCAGTGCTTTTTGAGTCCAATCATTGGACGCAGAGGAGGAAACTGGGAGACGAGGTAAAGGGCGAAACCGAAAGCAGCTTGCCCTTGCCCGACCGACAGCCATGCCTTTCAGTTTCAGACAACTTGTGCTGCGAGCCACAAGGTCATACTATCACCGTATCACGGATCACTGTTTCGCAGTCTCACGTGTGTTTGCTCATTTTGCTCTGAGTCAGAACACTCCGGCCATTTCTTCAGTCATTTTCGAACTAATTAGGTTGCCCTAAACGTCATATGAAGCTGCCTAATGCATGTAAACAACAGTTATGTTAACCTTCTTGACCTGTTTAACCAGATAGATATCTATAAACTTTTAACAAACTGCAATATGAAAATGGAGGGCCTAGCTAAAAAGCAACAGGACTCATGCTGATGCCCCAAAGCATTCATTTTCCCCCTTTGTCTATGACTACCTAATGCAGTTGCCGGCATCATTTCATGACAATTCCAAACTTCAGGCGCTTGATTACAAAGGAATACAGATAAGGATTTGCAAATGTAGATAAAACGAAGTATATACTGGGCAGTACATGTACATCACTGCCAGAAAACAAAGTAGCTTACAGTAAGAGAACTAAATTCTGCAGGCCAAAAGAAACCACCAGAGTAACCATCCTTCCTCCATATATCCTCCTAGTAATTCTGGTAAATGATGATCCGCTGTCTATAACTTCGTCCATTTGACACAACTATTGCAAAAAAAAGATAAAAAATCATTGTGAGGCATTAAAAAAAAAGAACAATCATGAAGAAAGGACGAACTAGTCCAATGACAATACACCACCCAACATCTGGTAGCCGAAAGCGTATATGCACTCTATGATCATGAAAAGAGAACTGGAGGAAAGCCACAAGCTCACGCAATCTAGCATGATCAGCTAAAGATCGCACATGAAAAAAAAGGGTATGATTCAACCAATGCTCAGGCTTGCCATGACAACCAGCATCTCAGAACTTTGTCCATTTCAGAAACACTGGGCACTGCAGTATGCAAGACACTGTAACATGAAAACGTTCTCTCATGCCTCTCCACTAACCTTCAGTGGCTCTGATGTCCGCTAAGGCTTCCCTGAAAGCTCCTCATCCTTGGAAACTGTCCTGGCTGAATTTGAACCCAGAAAAAAAAAACAATGCATGTAGGTGAGGACTTCCGCACAGAAATATAAAATCTAAGAGAGGCAAAATAACCAGGGCCAGTGATGTCTTCTTTTGCACATCAAATGCTACTAATCTGATGCAACAATTATTAGCATCAAGAAAAAGAGAGAATTCTGTATTGTTCAGAGTATTGTTCAGACAGCACCTTCTGGCTCCTCTGGTTTGCGAGTAGCGGCAGCTCCGAGCACACCGCCATACCAGCAGTATCACAAGCAAATTCTTTCTCGGGCCTGATTAAAACTTTGGCCATACCATACCTTCTTGAATCGTATCACACACGTCATAGTTAGGTAATGCTCATGGTCCTCTCGAGCCAGCACGGATGTACTTCGGGCCGCCATGCTAGTATGCCACCACCTGACCTGGCGGTTTGCCCATCCTGGGAAGGCAGTGACAGTGCTTCCTCTGTTGTATTTGCATCCAAAGAGTACCACAAATGCAGCAGTTTCACTAATGGTCATCCCTCTTCGTCCTCACAATCATGTAGATACATGCCAGAATCCAGTCCATGATTTTTGCAAGATCAAATGGCATGCCAAACTTTGACGAGATGCGAGAACAGACAAGGTACATGCTAATGATACGTACATGGACGCCTTTCAGGTGTCCTACATAGCTAAGCCCCGTTTGGATCATTGGAATTGAATTCCATTTTAATAATCCTAATTCAAACACAAATTAATTAAGCTAATATAGTTGAATGTGAAATATATTTGTATATTATTATTGGCCATATAGAAGAGATACTTATGTGCTACTTCTACTGTAAGGAAGCAAGTTGAAAAGCATGCTATAAATTGCACATTAGAAACATAGCATGAATTCTATAGAATCAATTTCCATCTCCCACCTCATGAATTTAAGATAGGCTTATATCCAAACTTTAGAAAGTTGTGGAATGCCACATTACAAGACAAATAGCCTACTCCATTAAGTATTCAAAATGAAGGGATCCAAACGTGGTCTAAGAGAATTGTTCTGAGAGCATAATGCATTTAACAGAACACATGGCATAATCAGACAGTACAGTACATGAGATGTTAGGAAGCAACGTGAACATGCATACGTTCGTTTCACCCCTGCAGGCACAAAGGATTCCACAAAAACAGATGCGGGGAGCATATGTTCCTAAACTAAATGTTTCAACCATTCACTGCAGCCGGGAGGGTGCACATATATATGTTCCTGGATTATCCGGTGTCTGCATCCAGCAGAGGAGAATTTCACAACCATTTGCTGCTAACATTTGACAGGAACTCAAGAGATGGGTGCAAAATGTTTCTAATGTTTCGTCTTTACATCATCATTAGCTTCAAGTGTACATGTTATCCTGCCATCCTCCCTGAATATATTTGCCTCGCAGTTGCCTGAGAGCTTCCACCTGATCAGTTGATGCTTTTTCAGCAAGGAATACTTGATCCCATATCTTCCTCAGTTCTGATGAAAAAAGAATTGTGCAAGCTTCTATTAGAAGAGTTCATCAAAATATGTTGTACAACTATTGGATAGTATGAAACAAATAATATTCATGCTGTTTTATCATCCCACAACTACACAAGCATATTAAATTAATTCCCAGACCTAGTTAACTTATCTACCCATTTCTCTTATGGTTTACCTGTCTTGAATAGTATGAGTCGCTAGCCAGCCATAATGAGTATAAAGGAAGGAATTTAGGGGGCACAAGTTCAACTCACCAGATTTGTGCATGGATGAAAGGCACATGATTATCAAGTCAAAGCGTGGAACTTTTGCCAGATTCTCCAAAATGCTAACAGCTAACGCTGCATCATCCCTGTATGTAATAACCAGTTATATCAGCCATGATCCCAGATCGCCATAATGCAAAAGGGCATATAACAAGCGAGCGCACCGGAAAATTGAGGCTGCACACTTCACGATGTCAATGAGAAAAGGGGCAGAAAGTGCGTTCTTGAAAATCTCTGGTAGGCTTCCCGGTGGAATCAACTGCTTGCAAAATATTGGCAGGAAATTACACAGCAAGATTTGGTAAGCAATCACATGATAAAAAGAAAGGGCTGGAAATAAACCTTTAGCAACTGTATTTGCTGGGTAGTGTCATCAGAAAGAGCTCTCCAAGAAACCTCGAAGTCATAAGCTGTCTTTGGTATCTTGACAGTTTTTACGGTGCTGGCCATATACCGATAAGCAGCTCGAGATGCAAGCTCTTGAATTGAGGCTTCTGGCCCAGGCTTCTGATTAGCATCCCGAGATTGCTGCATCAAGTATAAGACATGTGGCATAAAGAAACATCAATACTTCCCTCAAACTGTGAAACACACACCTCTGCGCCATTACAATTGTACTAAACTCTAACAACAAACAAAAGCCTCGATACAGAACTCTTGGAGTACTCAGTTCTCATGTGTGTAGTTTCATCTTGCAGTAGGTTGAGGCAGGTTTGCCCCTACAGCCTACTCCTTCAGGTTTTCCGTCCACCCATGTCATAAGTTATAAATGCATGGTGAGGTATTTCCTTATCCAAGACAATCAGTTTTCTTTTTCAAGCAAAGTAGAAAAATACACACACTTTATCTTAACAACATTGCACGAAGAACTACCCAAATGACATGCCCAGTACATCCTATTATACAAATAGGTGAATTCTAACTTGCCATGGTATGACTTCAACAAGTACCAACAGAAACCAAAGATCAAGGCTATTGTAATAGTAGTAAGAAAGGCTGTAAAAAAAAACCTGTATGACATTCTCATTGACGATTACTCCAGATCCTCCTTTAGACTTGCCACCAGCACTCTCTCTGATCTCCACTGCAGCTCTAATAGGCGAATCAACTTCCATGAAACTGTCCTGTAGAATTAGATCTGAACATCAGGTACATATGTCCAGCAAAATAGGTTGGTCAAAGCCTTAAACAGTCCTACGGAGGAATGTAACCAACTACTCAAGGAACGGAGAAAACAGCAACGGTCTAGTTCAAAAGGCGAAGCCAAGTCATGTGCAAGTTTTTTAGGCAATTAAAACTATGATTTTACTGCCTAGGAAACTGTATTCAACTGATATCATTAAACATGAATTTTCCATACACTGAAATAACTACTGAAGTACTATGGCACTATGCTGCAGCTGAGCCTACCTTCTTGGAGATAGTCGGCGAATGAGAAGTGATGTCCTTTATATCAGCAGGTTTATCAAATCCAGAAACCGCACGTTTAGCTGGCACCGGGGTTTTTTTAGCCAACTTCTGCAGAATTCATAAGTCAATCAGTGCTCGAGGATGGCAAAATACTTATAATCTCTGCAGAGATCCTCCACATGGTTGTGCCACCAAATAACTCACCATCGTGCATCTTAAAAACCATACTTTGTCAGCAACATAGTTCAAATGAAACTATTGAGATTTTGTAAATTGCCAGAATGCTAAACTATTAATAAAACAGGTTATTTTCCTAATATGTAAGACAAAATGTTCTGAAGTAAAGTTCCTTCACCTCTTCGTGCAATGCTTTTATCTCAGAATACTGCTTCCTTAGCTCTGCATTGTTTGGCTCAAGACTGATGGCAAATTCAGCATCTATACACATAATTGGTGCACAATAGTGGTCAATGTTCAGACAGACAAAAATAAGATTAGAAAGAGAGAAAGGAGGGTTATAGTGTGGATACCATCCATTGCTTCCTTAAGCTTCCCAAGTTCTTTTCGTGCAGTAATTCGCCGTGAGTATGCTTTAATATATCGATCATCCAGATTCAGAGCTTCAGTGCAATCATCCTCTGCCTCCTTGAATCTGATTAATTTCATGCCCATAATATAAGACTTCAGCAGAAAGCAACTTTTGGAAACACAACTTCCAGGTTCCACGGCAGATTAGTAGAAATATGTAATATATCATAGATACCACACATAGCTAGAATACACAAAATATGCTCTATTAAACAGTCTCAAATTGCCGATGCAAACCAAAACAAGGTTTCAGAATCAACTGATGTGAACTACTTGCAGTAAAAGCACAACAAATGAATAAATAGCATAAGATGAAGCTAGTGCATACAGTCTCAGAATAACTTGCCTTCTTAGTTTAAGATATGCCATAGCTCTATTTGCAAAAGCAACTGCTGTGGGGGACAACCCAATACTTCTGGAGTAGCACTCAATTGCTTCAGCAAACTTCTTCTGTTTGAAATATTCATTTCCCTGGATATAAAACACAGGAAACAACAGGTTTAGTTTCATGAAAGCTTGTCTCTGGAACAGCCTACTGTTGTAACAGAAATGGCAGAGATTCTACACTTGTTCCAACCTGCTCCTTTTCCGACGCAGCATCAGGCATTGGTTCATCGTTTACGTAGCTTGAATACTTCATATTGTACCGACTACCAAAATTTCCGGCGGAGGTTCCCGAAGCTCCATTTGATCTCGCCTTATATTCCTGCAGGGTTGTTTTCAATTTTAAGCCAGAGGTCCAAAAACTAAAAATGCTAAGCTAAAGCTACCACGTGTCCAACTCAACAAAGATAGAGCAAGAGAATTTGAAGTTTTTAAGACCAAATTAGAGATATAAGTTGAAATTTTGGACACGTGTCATCTCTGGCAATGGCATAAAGAATAAAGTCAAGAACTAAAGCCTAAAGCTAAGTCCAGTTATTCACTAATGAAATATCGGCATTTTGATCAACTCCAAATGCTGTAGTAACCCCAAATTTCAAAGGCAGTCAATTATTCTTTTAAATCCGCATTGGCGCATCAACCATATTCTACTAACTATCTAACCCTCTTGCTTAGTTGCTTGAGAACAGTCTCACGCTAGGCTACGGAGGTGGGGACAATCCATGAGAGTTCTTACCATATCGCCGCCACCTCTTGCTCCCAAATCGCAGCCCAAACCTTGCGGGTTTGTTTATCCAAGTAGCCCCTGGAAATCCACACCAAACAACCAAAAATCAAAGCAGGGCTCAGATTATAATAGGAGAGGTGAGAACGGAGCCGCCCAGCGCGCAGAAGCGAGCATCAAGACGAAGAAGAACGTCGCGGGGAAGCATTACGTGGGGGTACGTCCTTCTCCGTCAAGCTGAAACCCGCGCCGCCGTGGGACGAACGGCGAAGGGGGTGGAGGCGGCTTCCGGAGGGCTCTAGAGACTCTCGGAGTCGAGCCGCCGTCCGTCGAAGGAGAAGACGCTGCGCTGCTCTGCTGGTTTGCTGCGGGTTTCGGGCTGTGGGCCTAGTTTTGGGCTTGCGAATTTGAGCCCCAAAACTATTGCTGTGGAACAAGTCAGCCTGTTAACTTCTTTTGCCCTGTGTGCGGGCCTGGGCCGGACTCGATAAATTCCGCATCCACGCGCACACACTTTGAGCAAAGAACAGTAAGAAAAGCACTCATCAGGGCATGGAATTTGTTTGATTTGCAGTTTTGACAAATAAGTATTGCTGGCTCAGGTGGACATCACGTCCAAACTTGAAGAACTTTCAACTCAAATGTTTGGTTCAAGTTTGAACCAAACATAGGAGAAGACCTTTGAGTTTCGAATTTGCTCGAGCACAACTTTTTCATGCAGGGCAAAGAACCAATAAGCGCATCAAAATTCAGCCGATGGCGCGTACAAACCCCCTCGACACGCACTGCAATTGCTTCTCCCTCTCTTTTTCTTCCAGCCAGACAGCGCATCGGCGCCGGCCGGAGCGGCGAGTCAGCGACCGGTGAGGGACCGGTGCGCGTGGCCGAGCGGTGGCGCGGCCGCGTCCACACGAATCAGGGTAGCTGCCGCTCGTCGACAGGGACGGCACGGAGGTCGACGACGCCAAGCCGCCAAGTGTGCTGCTAGTCGCACGTGCCATGCGTATCAATGAGGCGGCCGGCGTCGCTGTCAGAGGTCGCTGGCCGGCCGGTGGCCACTAGGGCATGTTTAGTTCGGTGACAAAGTTTGCGAAATTTATTGTAACAATTCTAAATCGAAGATTAAGAGGACTAAACATGATCTAATTATAAAACTAAATACACGGATGGACGGGAAATCGCGAGACGAATCTATTAAATCTAATTAATCCATCATTAGAGATTGTTTATTGTAGCACGACGTTGTCTAATCATGGCCTAATTAGACTCATTAGATTCGTCTTGCGAAGTTACCCGAGGGTTATAGAATGGATTTTGTCATTAATCCACGTTTAATACCCTTAATTAGTGTCCTAATATTTGATGTGACAAGTTTGCAAACTTGGTTTGCAAAGGGCCTTAATCTCGCCCGACGTCAGCGCCGCCGTGGTGATCTAGCTACATGAACTGACAGCTGCTTAGACATAACGATTGAGGCAAACAGTAATTACGGGAAGTATTAATGTCTTGTTTAGATCGGTAAGTTTTCACTGTTCACCCGTCACATCAAATGTTAGGACACTAATTAAGGGTATTAAACATGAATTAATGGCAAAACCCATTTCATGTCTCTGGGTAAATTCGCGAGACGAATCTATTGAGCCTAATTAGTCCATTATTAGACAACGTCGTACTACAGTAAACAATCTCTAATGACGGATTAATTAGGCTTAATAAATTTGAAATTCAATTTTCAGACAAGTTGTGTAATTAGGTTTTTTTTATTAGTGTCGGATACCAATATCCGACCCTCTCACCGACGGGTGGGACCACGCAGTTTCGGGAAGGAGATGGGCATAAGAAAACCCGTAAACAAGAAGAATATCAGATCAGGGGAGGATCGATTTTCCCCTGATTCGACTGACCTAGTTCCGTCTCGGCCGACCCCCGTCCGCCTCGGCCGACCCCCGTCCGCCTCGGCTGACCCATGTCCGCCTCGGCCGACCCACTTCTGTCCTGATCAACCCTACGCTGTCTCACCCGACCTCTCTTCGCCTCACCCGAATCGGCGTGGGCCCAGGCCGGAGTGGAGTGTCAGGGAGACCCGGCATAAGGACGTGTCGCCACACGACCATGCCGCTCCCCATCAGCATTAATTGGCCTTACCGAGCACTGTCCGCCTCACCGAGCACTGTCCGGTATGGCTAAGGGATGTGACTCCCACTGTTTTGCCCGTACGCAGGCGCCGCGCGAGGAGAAGCACGACCCCAACAGCGTCCACAGCGTCCTGAACAGCATCCACAGTGTCCCGTAGGCGGCGGGGCTTCTCCAGCAAGTTTTCCATTATTTGTTATTTGTTGAACACGTCTTGTACAGCGTCACCTCCCCTGAGTATAAATAGAAAAATCAAGCCTCAGGAGAGGGGACGGAGGCACACACGAAAACACAACCCACGAAACACACACGCTCAGACGCATCCAGAGACTTGGGAGCCTCTCCCTCTCTCGACCGCTTGTAACCCCTACTACGAGCAACGCGAGTAACACGAGCAGATCGACACTGGACGTAGGGCGTTAGTGCCTGAACCAGTATAACCCCTTGTGTCCTCTCGCGAACCATCCGAAGCCCAGACGCGCAATCCACTAAATTCACTTGTTGGTTATTTCTTACACCGACAGTTGGCGCGCCAGGTAGGGGTCTCTGCGCGTTTCGACGATCACCAGGCTTCGGATGGCCACCCGCGGATCGAGCTGGACTCCTGGGACGCAGCTGCGTCTTGGGAGTTTGGATTTCGTCATCACCGACGCCGGAGACTTGGAGAGAGTCGCTCCCACGCCCCCGGTCAACACTGCTGATGCTGACGTCGCGACCGCCACCGAGGCCCTCGCGGACATCGACATCAACACCCCTGGCGACGAGGCTAGCAGCCCCCGTTCGAGGGCCAACGAGGCCCCGCCATGGGAGCAGCTCGAGGTCTTCCTGGGGCCACGGCCCACGCAGGAAGACGCGCGCTGTGTCAGGTTCGCCCTGGCGAACGTCGCGACTCAGCTTGTGGGAGGGGCCCCTCTCCCCCCGGGGATGCTGGACTCCATCCCACCGTATGCGGCCCCATACGGTCTGCGCAACGCGGCTGAAGTCGTGTCCCGCCTGGTGACACGCCTCCTGAGCCCCACCCCGGCGAACAGCGAGTTCGTCGGGGTGATCGATCACGTCTCCGAATCGGTCTTCGACCTGTTGGACGATCCCGTTTCGGAGGCGTCCGACACGGAGCTCGTCGGAGAAAGCCACCACCCCTCCCGGGAATGTTTCATGGCGGACACCCCCGACGGGGCGGAGGGAGAAGCGAGTGAGAGCGGCTCAGGGCCAGCGGGCCCTGACGACGGTCACCCGGTGGTCGACGCGCCCGTTGCTCCCGCTCCGGTTGCGACCCAAGCGGCGGCAGTGGCAAGGCAGCCGGCCCCGCAAAGAGCGGCTACACCGCCACGATGCTCCCAAGCCGACGACGCCCGGCAACGCCGGGAGGAGCTCCAAGAAGCCCGCCGCCGGTTGGAGCAGGAGCGGGTGCGGATCGAGCAGGAACGGGAACGCATCGAGCGCGAGCTCCTGCAGGTCAGAGACGCGGCTCCGGCGCGGGAGCGCGCCCGGGACGTGCAACGCCAAATCGTCGACGATGACGGTGCCCCGCCCCCGTGTTTTGCCCACGCCGGACAGAACATAGCCGCGGCAGCCATGCTCGTGAGAGGGCTCCCGCCGCCGGTGACCCCGGAGGCCCGCAAGGCGCAGCGGGAACTCGGCGAGCTACTGGAGCGAGCCGCAGCGCAGCAGGCCGAGAGTTCGCAGTCGCGACGACGAGCATCGCAGATGGCACACCGCGGAGCCTCGAGGCAGCTGGCCGCCGGGCGCGGCGGACGCGCCCAACAAGGGGACTCGGTGCACCAGCCCCGTCCCCCCGGGGACGCGCTTCCGGTCCGACAACGGGTCGGCCCGATCCAGGATGCTCGGAGCATACTGGACGCCCGCCGGCGACGACCCCCCGCGGGCGAACCCGAGCGACCGCGAGGACGCGTTCCCCGACGAGGCGGCCGGTACGACGACGAGGACGAGGACGAGAGGACGCCGAGTCCGGAGGCGCCGGGACCACGGGCTTTCAGCCCGCGGATCCGTGCGGCTCCTCGTCCCGCCAACTTTAGAGCCCCGTCGAACTTCCCGAGGTACGACGGGGAAACCGACCCCGAGCTCTGGCTCGAGGATTACCGACTCGCCTGTAGAGCCGGAGGAGCCGACGATGATGACTTTATCATCCACAACTTGCCGCTCCATCTGGCCGACTCGGCGCGGGCCTGGCTCCAGCATGTCCCCGCCGGACAAATCGGCAGCTGGTCCGACCTGAGGGAGGTCTTTGTGGGGAACTTCCAGGCGACCTACAACCGCCCTGGAAACCCATGGGATCTCAGGAGCTGCAGGCAGAAGCAGGGGGAGACGCTACGGGAGTACATCAGACGTTTCTCCCGGCAGTGCAACGAACTCCCCAACCTCGCTGACGCCGATGTCATCGGAGCGTTCGTCACCGGGACGACGTGCAAATCCCTCGTCCACAAGCTCGGGCGGAAGAGTCCCCGCACCGCGAAGGAGCTACTGGACATCGCTACGAGCCACGCGGCCGGCGAGGAAGCAGTGGGGGCCATCTTCCACCAGTCCGCCGACCCTAAGGATAAGCAGACTGAGGAAGCGGAAGGAGGCCCGTCGGGGCCCCCCGCCAAGAAAAAGAGGAAGGGCAAGGGCAGGCGGCACGACGACGAGACCGCCATGGTGGCCGCCGCCGACCCGAAGCCGACCTTCAAACCTCCGACTGGGGAGGTCCCCGACCACTTCGAGAAGAAGTGGAACGGGCCCTGCCCGAATCACGAGTACCCCGTCAAGCACCTGTACAAGGATTGCTCCCTCATGAAGAAATTCATGGCAGGGGGCTCCCGCAAGCCGGCGCCCCGGTCGAAGAAGCCCGACCCGGCCCCGCAGGAGCCGGGGGCGGGCCAGAACATGGACGCCGACCCCTATCCGGAGCCGGACGGCTGCCTGATGATCTTCGGCGGAACGGAGGCGTCGGTGAGCAAAGGGCGAGCCAAGGTGGAGCGCCGAGAGGTGTACGCCGCCGAGCCAGCCACTCCGGCCTTCCTCAAGTGGTCAGAGGCACCCATCACCTTCGATCGAACCGACCATCCGCAGTTCGTCCCGAGGCCGGGTAAGTACCCTCTCGTGGTTGATCCGGTCATAGGTCGTAAGCGCCTCACCAAGGTGCTGATGGACGGCGGGAGCGGGCTAAATATCCTCTACGCCGACACGCTCGACTCCATGGGGATCGACCGAGGGCGCGTTCGCCCGACCGGGCGCCCTTCCACGGGGTAGTCCCCGGTAAACAGGCCGTCCCCCTCGGGCAGATCGATCTGCCCGTCACGTTTGGGTCCCCGACCAACTTTCGGACGGAGACCCTCACGTTCGAGGTGGTAGGATTCCACGGCGCCTATCACGCCATTTTGGGCCGCCCATGCTACGCGAAGTTCATGGCCGTCCCCAACTACACCTACCTCAAGCTCAAGATGCCGGGGCCGAAGGGGGTGATCACGGTGGGGTCGTCATTCCAACGGGCCCATCAGTGCGAGGTGGAAAGCTGCGAGCTGGCGTCGGCCATCATCGCATCGACAGAAGAGCTGGCCCCAATCAAGGCGCGTCTCGTCGAAGAGGCGCCAGACTTCACCCAAGGCCTGGCGTCGTTCGAGCCGCTCGAGGGCACCAAGGAGGTCCAGCTGGACCCCGACCACCCGAGCGCGAAGGTGGCGCGGATCGGGGCCAAACTGTCCCCGAAATAGGAAGGCGCGTTCGTCGACTTCCTCCGCGCGAACGTCGACGTGTTTGCGTGGAAGCCCTCGGACATGCCGGGCATCCCGAGGGAAGTCGCCGAGCACTCCCTGGACATCCGAGCCGGGTCCCGACCCGTGAAGCAACGCCTTCGGCGCTTCGACGACGAGAAGCGTAGGGCAATCGCGAGGAGATCGCGAAGCTCTTGGTGGCCGGCTTCATCAAGGAAGTGTATCATCCCGAGTGGTTAGCTAATCCCGTCCTTGTACGAAAAAAGAATGGGAAATGGAGAATGTGTGTGGATTATACTGCTCTTAACAAAGCGTGCCCAAAGGATTCCTTTCCTTTGCCGCGCATAGATCAGATAGTCGACTCGACCTCGGGGTGCGAAACCCTATGCTTCCTTGACGCGTATTCCGGATACCACCAAATCGCGATGAAGGAGTCCGACCAGCTCGCGACTTCCTTCATCACCCCGTTCGGATCGTACTGTTACGTGACGATGCCGTTCGGGCTCAAAAACGCCGGCGCCACCTACCAAAGGTGCATGCTCAAGTGTTTTGATGAACTCATCGGACCGACCGTTGAGGCGTACGTGGACGACATCGTTGTCAAGTCCAAACAGGCCGACCAGCTCGTGGCTGACCTGGAAAAAACGTTTGCCAAACTCAGGGCGAACGACGTTAAGCTCAACCCCGAGAAATGCGTCTTCGGGGTACCCAGGGGAATGCTCCTAGGCTTTATCGTTTCCCGCCGAGGGATAGAGGCTAACCCCGACAAGATCAACGCGATAACCAGGATGGGCCCGATTCAGAACCTGAAAGGGGTTCAACGGGTCACGGGGTGTCTAGCCGCCTTGAGCCGGTTTATCTCGCGCCTCGGCGAAAAGGTCCTCCCGCTGTACCGCCTCTTGAAGAAATCCGAGCGGTTCGTCTGGACGGAGGAGGCCGAGACCGCGCTGAACCACATCAAGGTAGTCTTGACGAATCCGCCGATCCTGGTCTCGCCCAACGCCGGCGAGCCTCTTCTCCTCTACATTGCCGCAACTACACAGGTGGTGAGTGCGGCGCTGGTGGTGGAACGTGAAGAAGAGGGGCACGCCCTCAAAGTACAGCGCCCGGTATATTTCGTGAGCGAGGTGCTCGGAGACACAAAGACGAGGTATCCGCAGATCCAGAAGCTGCTGTACGCCGTCCTCATCTCCAAGAGGAAGCTCCGCCACTACTTCGACTCGCATCCGGTCACAGTAGTGAGTTCTTTCCCTTTCGGTGAGATTATAAATAATCCGGACTCGACAGGTCGGATCTCAAAATGGGCTATGGAACTGATGGGTCAGGGCATCACCTATGCCCCGCGCACGGCCATCAAATCCCAAACCCTCGCCGACTTCGTCGCGGAATGGACCGAGGTCCAGCTGCCCACGGCCCCTGTCGATCAGGAGTACTGGGTGATGTACTTCGACGGCTCGTTGACTCGGACGGGAGCAGGGGTCGGATTAGTTTTCGTTTCGCCTCTCGGAGTGCGGATGAAGTACGTGATCCGGCTACACTTCCCTGCTTCCAACAACGCTGCCGAGTACGAGGCTTTGATAAACGGCCTAAGAATAGCTATCGAGTTAGGAATTCGACGCCTCGAGATTCGAGGCGATTCCCAGCTCGTGGTCGATCAGGTCATGAAAGAGTCGAGCTGCGAAAGCGAGACCATGGCCGCGTATTGCCAGGAAGTACGCAAGCTCGAGGACAAATTCGATGGCCTCGAGCTCCGGCACATCAAAAGGCGGTTCAACGAGGCCGCCGACGCCCTGGCCAAGAAAGCCTTCGGCCGGGAACCCGTCCCGACCGGAATCTTCGCCAGTGACCAACGAGACCCTTCGATAAAGCTTCCCTGCCCGGAGCAGACCGGACCGCGTGACCCTC
>CM014272.1:80811690-80837140 GCA_004135705.1 Alloteropsis semialata | reverse complement strand
TCCGCGACCCGGCTTCCACGTCGCAGGGCTAACCCTCGGCTCCCTCCTCTTCCTCCGTCTCTCTGTGCCTCTGGGTCTGGGCCTCCAGCGTCTAGCCCTTTCCCTTCCGTTCCACTCCCCGTTCCGCCTCCTCGCCAGTCGCCACGCGCCCACGCCATCAGATATAACCGCCGCCTACCAGCGCCGCGACGCCCCCTACCAGCGCCGCGACGCCCCCGTGCCCCTTCCCGAGGAGGAAACCCGTGCCGCGCCGCGCCGCGACGCCTTTCGCCCCGTGAGCCAGCCGCCTCTCTCCGGTTGGGTTGCCCCGGGTCGAGGTCTCGACGCCGCCGCCGCCGCAAACGCCCGCCGCGCATCCGCTGCTCGGCTCCTCCCTCTGGTCGGCGGAAGGCGGCGCCGGGAGGGATCGCACGGGCGAGCGGGCTCGCAATCTCGAGGTACGCAACGGCAACCGTCTCTATCTCTTCCTCCCCAATCCCCGCTTCTACCCAGGAATCCCAATCCGGCGACGCCGCGCGAACGGGCGACGCGGCCGTGAGCAAGAGAAGCGCATGCGGCGCGGCGCTGGTGCCAGCGACGCTCCCGATCTGGGATGACGTTCTCGCGCGCCGCGGGGACAATCGCTGTCGGGCCCCCCGGCCACCGATCGGCGAAGGGACGCGCCGCCAGTTTCACGACCCGAACGAATTCCCCTCGTGTTTGTTTTGGGAATTTGTTTGGATAGATGGTGCCTTTGTTGATTGGGGAGGGGCGAATGCGGCGGTCCGGGGCAAGGGATCAAAACGAATCTTCCCTCCTTCGATCCGACAAATACGTGCACGCAGGCGGGCACGATTACCAGTCGCTTTCCCCGCTTTACGAGAAAGTCGGGGATCGCATTATAGGAAAGCCGGTCGGGGATCGTCTTGTTCGTTTCTGCTTTTTTCGTTATTCTTCAGGACCGCGATTCCCTTGGTCTGTAGGTGGCCGTGTTCGTCCACCCTATCCCTATTGTCCGGAACGGACCGACGTGGTGGATTGGTTCAATCAGTAGGGTAGGGTCGACTGATTCCGTCGTAGCATCATGCTGTTCGGTGACTTTGCATCTTCATGTCCTGTCAAAATGCGAAGGCGCCGTGGTAATTGTACCTGTACTGTGTGCCCGTGGTCGTGTCAGGGGTGTCTTGCACACCAACACCATGATATTTCCTCCTCCCCCAGTGGTGTCTACAAGTACCACCTGGTTCATTCTTGACACAGGTCCAGTGGTTCTTCTTTGTGTTACGGCAGTCCAGTGGTTCACGTGCTCTTTCTTTGTTTAGGCTGAGTTTTAGATTGGAAATCTTTGGGTTGCAGAATCACCATTGTTCCTGAATTTTAATATGGTACCCATCTTCTTTTCCATACTGATCTTGAGTAATCTAGTTCTGTGCTTTCTTGATAGCCGTATAGCAAATGTCCTCATTGGTCTTGATCCTGTGCATGCTTATTGTCTGATGATATGAATCTGTCTTTTGGGTTTAGGTGTGTTATTCTTTTTATTGGATTGGATAGTGTAACTATAATGCAGCTTTGCAAGGGCATGGATGATGTGTGGGGTCCTTGGGTATCCACTAGGCAGCTAATCTGTTTCTGAGATTTTCCATGCACCTGCTTGCATCTTCTGGGTTGGTCTGTGCTCGTGTGGACTGAATGTTTAGGTTTGAATAAGTTGTGTTGACTTATCTGCACTTATGAGATGATGTCACTTGTGGGGGGAAGGAGTAAAAGAAAACAAGGGAGAATTCAGCTTCTGTATCCCTGCAGAATTTTGTCATTCTACAACCATGTTGAAATTGTTGTCTGCTATTTCTCAATTCTCTATAATCAACAAGGATGTGCTACACTGCTACTGTTGTGCATTTGAATGGACTAGAATTATGTCGATGCTGATCCTGTTGAAGTTCTGCTGAGTTATATGTGTTTTGTGTTATTATAAGGACTGTTCTTTGTGTAAACCTGTGTTCTAGAGTTTTTTCCCCTTAAATGCACATTGCATGTAATTGCCTTATTTGTACATGAATGTTTTTCAAACTTTTCATGAAATTTCTTGTGTCATTGCTAGTACTTTGGTCTTTTACTCCACTTACACAAATCTAGCAGGAAGTGCAAGTACCAAGTTTTCTTTTGGTGATATTTTCAGAGGTACATATTTGTATTAACTATTTCACTTGTATCTTGTTTTCAGATGGAAAGCCATAATTCATCACATTCTCAGATTGCTGAAGTGAAAATGGACATCTCACCATCAGCATCTGGAGCAGCAGGGAACAAAATCTGCAGAGGTGCTGCCTGTGATTTCTCTGATTCCAATAACACCTCGAAAGATGCCAGGGAGAGATTCGCATCCATGAGGAAACTTATAATTGCCGTGATCCTTTGCATCATATTTATGACAGTGGAAGTGGTTGGAGGCATCAAAGCAAACAGTCTGGCAATCTTAACTGACGCTGCACATCTTCTTTCTGATGTGGCAGCATTTGCCATATCATTGTTCTCTCTTTGGGCAGCTGGATGGGAAGCAACACCACAGCAGTCTTATGGGTTCTTTCGCATTGAGATTCTTGGCGCATTGGTTTCCATTCAGCTCATATGGCTGCTTGCTGGCATACTCGTATATGAGGCTATTGTAAGGCTTATTAATGAGAGTGGTGATGTGCAGGGCTCCCTCATGTTTGCTGTGTCAGCTTTTGGATTGTTTGTCAACATCATAATGGCTGTTTTGCTAGGTCATGACCATGGGCATGGCCATGGACACAGCCATGGACATTCGCATGACCATAGCCATGGTGACTCAGATGATGACCATTCGCACCATGATGAACAAGAGCAGGGCCATGTGCATCGCCACGAGCACAGCCATGGAAGTTCTATTACTGTCACAACCCATCACCACCACCACCCAAGCACTGGACAACATCATGATGCTGAGGAACCATTGCTTAAGCATGAAGCTGGTTCTGAGGGTACACAATCTGCGGCCAAAGCTGCTAAGAAGTCCCGCCGCAATATCAATGTACACAGTGCTTATCTTCACGTGCTTGGGGATTCTATCCAGAGCATCGGTGTCATGATTGGTGGGGCTATCATCTGGTACAAGCCTGAGTGGAAGATCATTGATCTCATCTGCACCCTCATCTTCTCTGTTATTGTACTGTTCACCACAATCAGGATGCTGCGCAACATACTTGAAGTACTGATGGAGAGCACTCCCCGTGAGATTGATGCCACCAGGCTCGAGAAGGGGCTCTGCGAGATGGATGGTGTGGTTGCTGTCCACGAACTTCATATCTGGGCCATCACAGTGGGAAAGGTACTTCTAGCGTGCCATGTGACTATCGCAAGGGAAGCCGACGCTGATCAGATCCTTGACAAGGTGATCGGGTACATCAAGACAGAGTACAACATCAGCCATGTGACCATTCAGATCGAGCGCGAGTAGGCTGATGTTTAGGCTGTTGGGGCATAAATTGTGTCACGTTTTCACTGGTTGTCTTGTTAATGTCTGTTAATACTAGTGTTTTTGCACATGAGAAGGCGTCAATCAGTCATCTGAGCCATAATGTGCTCACAAGTTCCTCTGGATTTTAGCTTTGATGCTGGGTAGTATCTTCAATTACTACTAGGAGAAGGGATTATTCGGGTGGTGTAGTCGTCAGTCAGTGCATTCACATGGATGAAATTTTCGGACATGCTGTTAACGCCTTTGTGGGTTCATGGAACTGCGTTTGTAGTTTAGCAACCTGTGTTGTCACCTTTATGTAAGATAATGTTTCTGGCATGGAAGATACGAAGTTATTGCTTGGCCTACGACCGTTTATTTTGAGCTCTGCTTTGCTTGTTACAGTTGAATGGAGAGCTGAAAACTCGAGTTCTCTCGGTGATCCCTGAATTCTAAGTGGCTGTTAAGACTGTATGCCTTCGTGTTGACACGGCGTATGATGGGTCTGTGCACCTGTACATGTTTTGCAGCATATGACCATATATCTGCCGCAGCAAAAGATGCGATTATGTTTTTCCTGATTGGAAATCTGGCGTCTGCACCTGAACTGAAGCATCTCCAGAAGGTGTAGCTTTGTTTCAGTCATGTTTCGGCCAAGCAGCAAGCCCTAATCTGTTTTTGAACCAAAACAAGAAGCGTTGAATACATCCTTTTGCAATCTTTATTTCTGTTCAATAAATCCAATCCTTATTCTGAATCAGTGTCATCCAGGGTACAGCGCTCGGTGGAAATCCCTAAGCTGGCAAACCAGAATCTGAATCATCAGGTTCCTTTTCTTGAAGCGTGCAGACAACGTAGCATGGTTTCAGGCGTAACGTCGCAGGTCATTTCTCCTGAACGTGCAGGCGGCGCAACGGTCCTGTTTGTTTCTGCTTTTCGTTTATTTGCAGTTCAGATCATCGAAGCGGATGAGAAAATAAACAGAATGTTTGATGAGATTCTTCATTATTTTCGCCGATAAGCTGACTGTAGGCTCGTAGCAGGCAGCAACGACGAAGGGACACCTGTTGTTGTGGTTGGGCTGAACAGGCAGCACGGTGGGCTTCAGTGGACCTCAAGACGTAGCACGCGCGCAAACACACGGTACTGAAAGTGCATTTTTAGCCTGACAACAGGCCGAATATTTGAGGCTGCACCCAGCCCAACTTCGAGTTATTTTTTTTTTGGGAAACAACATCTCCGTTTATTTTTCGTTACTAGTGGATATGCACGTGCCACAGGCACGTTTTAAAAACTTATAATATATAGTACATTTATATTTTTATAACAAGTCCAATATAACCAAAGAGATAAAAGTGGAACATGTGCGTTTTCAAGTAACGATGTAAAGTACATGCGTATTTTTATAACAAATCTAATATAATAACAGAGATGACAGGCACGTGGTTTCAAAAGACCTAGTAAAGTAAAATTTTATACTCTAAAAAAATTGAGTAAAAATTATAATAAATATGTACATATGGCACATATGTATGTTTTAAAAAAGTATAATTTTCTCTAACCATATTTGGCATTCCTATAAGTCTTTATTTGGATCTATAAACATTTCTCCGAATAGGAAAAAAAAAAGAGCTTTTGTAATTGTCACGAGCAGGCGCAAGTCAAAGAGTGGCAATGAAATGCAATTGGAATGGCGAAATAACTGATGGCTAGCAAACATGCATGGATGTAGAAGTAAAGGGTGCCGGCCTGGTACGACGGACGGGTCAATGTTGTGACAACGCAGAAAAAGGTGCAACCCATGCGCAACATGGTAGTTTAACCAAAAAATCAGAAGCAAGTGGTAGATATAAAAACATTCCGGAGCTTATGAATCTTGTAGCCAAGCTTTGAGCAGCAAGAAATCCTTGGACGGAATATATGAAATTTAACACATATATAGCGCGGCCAGCTTACTACTATTTGCACACAGAATTAGAAAGATGCTGAGAGTATTTGAATCAATCAAATGCCGCTTGTGCTTCTTAGACTTCATGCACGATGCCACACCCAGCCCTTGCTGCCAGTCCAGCCCAGCATCTATAAATACCACATGAGGGAAAAAATATAAATAATCCAAACATGAACAGGTCGAGTTTTTACTGCAACAGTTCTATCAATTTCTATCAAAATGAGCAGTATTTTGAGGTCTCAGGCACATAACTGTGTTAAGGACAGCTTCCATTTATTGCTCACAATGTCGTCACCAAAGTGTATCTGTCCGAACCTGTGCCTACAGAGGCACAGATACAAGGCAACCATTTTTTCCTTGTGAATAGCATGTGTCATTGGCAGTTTCAGAAATATGGCCATATTTTCTCGTGAAAATCCAAGAAAAAAATTAAACACCATTCAGGAGCATGTAGATTCGTTGTCCTTTAGCTACTTTACAACAGAGCATGAAAGAAGATATAAGATTGATTAGGCCAAAAGATCCAAAAAAATTAAACAAAAGCATACATACGGCTACAAAGAGGAAGATACAATAAGTGTGTGTACATTTGGTGTCTTTATTACTGGATCAAGATGGCCTTGTGCCCCAATAGTTTGAATATTAAGCCAAGCAAATCTCTAGTCATGTAGTCATATACTCCACTGCACCTCATGGGCCACTGAAATCACGCAGGTGTTCCTTCCATCTATAGAAAAAAGAAATGGAAAGGGCCATTCACATAAAACTATCATATCATTACCTCAAACAAACAACCTGTGCTATGCAAATACTAAATAACTTTATCACAATTTATTTGAAACTTTATTTGTATGAAAAAACAACCTGTGATATGCAAATACTAAATAACTTTATCACAAATAAACCTTAAAAAGCACTACTATAATTTTTTTTTCTAACATCTAAACACGCCTCTAAATATGTCATGGCAAACCATGGCAATACCAAAACCTGGCAGATTGGGGCATCGATAAATGATGCATCTCGTATGAGCATATGCAATGCTACCAAAAGACAAACAGTTATGCACAGGCACTTGATTATATGACACCAAAACATAATTTTTTATCTGCATATTAGACTATCTTTAACCTGGAATATTGGTATCATGAAAAATAAAAGGCACATATTCTAGCTGAGAAAGGAAACCTGCTCAAAACTGATCATCAGAAGAGAATCCGCCACTCTAGCCAAGACTTCAGCTTACTATGTTTATCCACAATTCCATATGCATCCCTGGGTGCCAAAAATGGTTTTACTGAAACCAGTTGCCTGCACATTAGATAGATCGGTAAACAATCAAATAAATTTTCTGGCAGGTTGTTTCCTGAAGTCAACAATAAGCCAACCAACCCTACCAGCAGCCTCTGTTATGTTAACCATACCAGCAGCCACTGTTGTTGCAATAATGTTTCTACCACTTCATTGCATCCTAATGGTAAAATGTCTCCAAACAATAGACATATAGTGACCAGCTTTGCTCAGAAAAACATAGCATTCAATATCCACATGCTACATTATTATAAAAAATACAAATTCTTTTTTATTAATTTTCATTTGATGAAAGTAGATCTCCCTAGGGGCATTTCCCCCACAGTTGTTGGTCAAAGAAGAAATAATTTCCCATCACTAATTTAGAGCACTTGTTTATGTTATTTCCATATTATACCTTCCTTCACTAAGACCCATCAATTGTTGCTAATATCGGTCATCCATATTTCCATAGAAATTATTAAGATTGTAAATAAAAGGATGGATTCAGGAGAACAACATGAAAAATCAACCAAACTATAGAAGGATTGAGGCTGTAAATAAAAAGGAAGATCTAGAACCCAACTGTTACAGAGGAAAAGAAAGGAAAGACCTAACCCAGCATAGGACCCTACAATTTGAAACATCATTCAGGCCAAAATCCTATAAACCTTCTCGTTTCACAATAATAAAAACCTACATGCCATCATGTTTCGATTGAAAGCACCGTTCTTTTTCAATTTTAAAGGTATCCTAATAATTTTCTTATGGTAGATTACACACTTGAAAAGATAGACCAAGCATTACCGGAAATATAAACAATACTGAAAATATTGATCAAATATGAATTTGCTAGAAAAATTCTCAGAACAACAGAGGCAAGGATATTGGATGGCAGAGGGAAGGATCAACATACCGATGCTACTATCGATGACTCCCCATCCAGCTCACCTTTGTCCTGTGCACCTGCATCTTAAACTGCTGGATGAGCAGCATAAGCCTGGGCCATCAAAAAAGTAAATTAAGCTGTAGCAAAATCGAAGAAGTCTATTAAGTTGGTGATATAAAAATTTGAGGTTTGGAAGACATGGTCTATTCAGTAAATATATTTGTCCACCCAGCAAACCATCTGTTTCTTAGCAGGCTGCAAACTTCACATTGGTTTTGAGAGTAAGGTATACAAATACAGAATTACCACGCGCTAGAAGTTGTGTATCAAACTAAAGAAAAAGCTACCCACAGGCTGAATTAGCCATATACTTATATAGCACTAATAAAACCAAACATTATGGCTAAGAATCCACAACTTTGGTAAAGCCTACGTAGGTGGTCTTTCCCATAGATAATCTAATTACAATATCTACTGTTAGAACAAGAAAAATATATAGTGCTATATAAGTATACTGAAAATCACTCTACGTTCTTAGTAACCAAATAGTACTTGAAAGATCACTTTTTGTATACATATTTTTCCAAAGACCACACATACTGAAAATGAGGGAGATGTCACCTTGGAGTAGTCAATCAAGTCGCAGATTTTAGGTGCAACACCAGGCTGCCATCCTACATTGTGTTCTTCAATCTCCAACTTCAAGTCCCTGAGGAAAATTTGATGTGGACCCAAACAAAATTCTATCGCACACCTCAACAGCACAACTATCATACCATTTTATTTCATAAAGAATATATTTTACTTGGCTCCTATTCTCATCATGAAGTGGCAGGAGCTGATCCTAGATGAACTGCTGGGAGAAATTACCTCGCCTACCCAAAAATGATGAAACAAAAAGACATCACATTTTTCTTCACCTGGAGCATGACATCTTTGAAAACTCCTGGAAGTTCCCCTCTTTTTGCTTATCTCCTTAAACCATAATATTGTAGTGGTTTATGATCTCCCTCACCACAAAAAAATGATGCCTTAAATGCCACAAATTCTGTTGGAATATAGGTGTGAGAACATCGAAATGGTCAAACAGAAAGAAAATACCTAAATGTCTAAATTAGGATAAGGGGAAGAAATTGATCATCCTATATAACCAAACTACTTCTCTCTGGAATTCTTATTTTAAAATGCTGACAAGAAGATATCATCGATCGGAAGAACCTACATTTTTCACTGATCACGGGAAACCTACAACATTAATCTTTTTTTTTGTCAAAAGCCAGTAGTAATAAGCACTTGAGTCTCAAGATGTCAAAATCACTTCTCTGCCTCCTGCCAATTTACTGTAGACACAACAAGATTGTAAGGAGTTTCCTTCTATTATATTTCCTAACCACGATATTAGGCACCCTACATTATTAAATTATGATATATAAATATCAACATTTTAAATGGCATCAAAATCCAAACATAAATTTTTACCTCTGAAATATTCTAGCAAAAACATAGTGATCAATAATTAGGGCTGTTGGAAACATATTGATAATCTACACAAGCATTTTAACAAACATATTCCAGGCAGCACACTAATAGATTAAAGTTGAAACAAATTTGTAAGAATATAAGGATTAGGGAATGAAAGAGATGACCTACATCAGCAAGTGGAGCAATCTCTGCTCACAAGTCACAGCAGCTGCCTGGAATGCACAACCACAAAAGCAAACCAAAATATATGTCAGTCAGATTTAAAAAAAACACTAAACTGCCAGAGGTGAAAGCGTCAGCTAGGAGATCCCGGCAAGGGTTTCGACGTGGCAGATGACAAAGTACCAAATGCCTAGAACTGAAGAACCACATCAAGAATTTGAGGATTTTCCTAAGAATCGCCAAAGGGGCGCACACACAATAAACTTCGAAACCTTCAGAGGAATGTGCTATTGAGAAAAATAAAAAAAATCAACAACATAAAAGGCGATAAAAAATACAAAAGCATAAGATCAACCATATGAACTGTGGAATAGTCTACAAGTATGATTTAGACATGCATCCACAACTAATGGAATAGCACATGGTTAGAATTTTTTTATCACAGCAGAACAAAACACAAAACAAAATCAATCAAATTCTTCGCAATTTGACTAAAAATACTGCAACCTACAGGTTAAATTCATGTAGATGCACTAATAAGCCTCGATCTGGAAAGAACAGTAAAAAAAGTATGAGTTGTACCTTTCATTGGATGTCATTGAGAGATGGAAACACTGCTAGGCCTGGTGCCTAGCCTAGGCACAGTGAGCTTACACCTTGCTTTGTGCCGCCGACATCATGGAGAACTCCCATTGCATCTTCTGTGAGACAGCTCATTGACAGGAACATCGCAGCATGTGGCATCCACACAGGCAGTTTGAAAAGAAATATTTAAACCTGCAAAAATAAGTACATAATCAGAGCTTAAATAATTAATAATATAAGTAAAAAAGGATCTAACATGCAACCATAGTACCTTTATAATCTGCTAGGACAGAAAAAATGTAAATGCAAGAAAAAAGTAGAATATATCATAGCAATTAGGCA
Organism: Alloteropsis semialata; assembly: GCA_004135705.1. Classification (NCBI taxonomy): domain Eukaryota; kingdom Viridiplantae; phylum Streptophyta; class Magnoliopsida; order Poales; family Poaceae; genus Alloteropsis; species Alloteropsis semialata. The sequence continues at coordinate 80,826,979 of CM014272.1, read as the reverse complement.
TGCCATCTCTCTTTACGATATTCTTAAACCATGGATTCGTGAAGTTATGAATTTGCGCATTCCAAAACCTTTGGGGTTGGAGTAATGATCCATAGATGTTGTAGCTCCTCACTGCCGGTGCAGCGATAGCTTATCGGATCGTGTGCCCACATGGCAAGGCCTTGAGTCAAACCTAATGAAAACATTTATTCAAATTAGAAGCAATGTAAATTATCAGGGAATCACATGTATTGAACATTGGTTGAAATTATAAATATAAGGAACCATGTCGAGACCTGATAAACTGCAGCGGTCCTTTATTTCTGTTCAGCTCCTAGCCCATGAGAATCAAGACACTTGTACATGATGAAAAGATTCACTGTTATCTTGTATTTCTGTCATCAATTACAGGGATACTTAATTTTACCTAACAGGCAAGTAACATAAATATTGAAATGAAGTTCATATACATCCCAGTGCCAGTGACATACAGTTTTGACATAGGTCCAACACCCATCTTTCTTTGCTTGATCAAATCTATATAGCTTTGACACTGCACAAATTGCTAGCTGTTAATGTGAATAAATAAATAAATAAATAAATAAAACTTTACTTACAACCTTGATTCTTATTTTGATAATATTTCTTTCTGATCTCAGAAAACAGAGTTACATTGTAGTCATCAATTGGTCACTGCTTCCGTAATAGATTGTATCCATCAGTTCTAAATTTTTTTTGCACCAATATCAATGCTTATTACAATTTCAATATTGATAGAGGGAATTAGAAACTCAAAATTATATTTTAAAAAAGGCGCTGCTATCAAACAAGTACATGTGGTAACTGATATTGTCTTCCATGCAAACTTGGTGTGAACATTGAGCGCAAATATGGAGCAACCCATCCCCTGAAACCGATCTTCTTCCCGACTCCTTGCCATCACAGGTTCTGGCTCCTTTGACAAGCATCAAGATGAGTAAAATCTTTAGGTAGGCTCAATTGTACTACATCAGTTTTTGCTAAATGTGGCAATAAGGTCAAACTGTGTAAGAGATATGCGAAATAGATGGCATTATAGAGGTTTCTAGAGCACAAATAATCAGGAAAGAATTTCACTTGTTTTAATATCATGGCGGCCTAAGGTTTTAGGCGCTACTGCCATCTGCCTATAAACCATACCAAAAAAGCCAATAAGTTCAAACAACAAACAAAGACACACCTTTTCAGCATCACAATCAACGTGACCTAGCTTCACTTGGCCCTTCAAGTTCTTTGCAGCCCTTTTCCATTCAGGTGCCAATTTCTTGCAGTGCCCACACCTGAACAAATCTATATGTCAAACTCTGAAACCCCCACAAATAATAAAATTGAAGAGAATGCCTCTAGAATACTTAGTAAGAGATGACTGAAATTGTATATAACATTGTGCAACCTTTTTTCCATATTCCTTAAATTCTACTGGAGAAATAATCAGATGCCAAATGGTAGCAAAGAATGTATAATCATCCAAGTGACATGATGAAATTATATGTACAATAAACTGCATACCATGGTGCAAAGAATTCCACAATCCAAAGGTCCTTGCTTTTGACGACGAGATCATCAAAGTTACGACAATCCAAAGGTTCATTTTTCTCACTTGAACCTCCAGATGTCTTGCCACTTGACCCTGCTGATGCCTTACCATTCAACCTATCTCTAAGAAGGGCCTTGACCTGTGAATAGCAGAACACACTCAGAATTAGATAAATGCAGTGGATCCCTCAATGCCTACAAGGCAAGAACTTCATATTTTAAGGCATTGGTCAGGATAGTCATGTGTTTAAAAATATGTAAACAGTCTGATAAAGAATTATTTTCGGCCAATAGAAATATAATGATTGTTTTCATAGTACACTGAGATCCAAAGTAATTTATGCTAGTACACAGCAGTCACTTCTGACCTACTGAAGCTAAATGGTTTGCAAAAAGCGTAGAGTGCTAGGGGTTTGCACAGGGAAGGATAGCAAAAAGCATAAGTCTTGCCTACTAACCTAGTATAAAATAGAAATGAATGAAATATCCAACAAACAAATAGCAGCCAGTATGGTTCAACAAACCTGAGACAGAGAAAATTCTACAATTGGCTTTACATCTCTTGCTCCTTGATAATCCACTGGAGGTTTACCAGGGACAAACACCTTTATTGTTGGAAATTCCTTGATTCCATATTCCTGCCAAAAAAACATCATAGATGAGCAAGTATTAACTAAATTGCTAGTGTTCCATGCACATATCTATAAAATTAAACAAGTCAGAAAAAATTTGTGCTTGTCAACTTTGCATTACGATAAGTGAAACAGAAGAATTATCAAGCCTGATTTCGCAAAAAAAAACTATAATACAGAAGACACCTCTCTAGGGTCATTTTACCAAAACTATTTCAGTAATTATTCAATCCAAGTTTATATCAGTCCTCTTTAATTTCCCATAGTGAGGGTGCTAGTTGCATCTGATAATTGATTGTTGGGGGTTATTTCATCTTATGGGTGCTTTAAGAGCCACATTAGCAATATGTTTAGGAATCAACCGAACTTCGATTCAAGATTGACCCAGCCAAAATTCTTGTAAGAAACAGAGGATTTGGGGTGGGAGATGGGCGGAGGATTTGGGGTGGGGGACGGGTTACCTCTTGGAGGCGGTGGCGGGGGTGAGGTTGAGGCCTCGCAGCACTGGAGCTCGGTGACTTCGGTGCATGGGGCTGCTGCTGGAACTCCTCGCCCGAGATGGGGTCGCGCCGCTGTCGACCGCAGCCAGGGGACCTGACTCTACCCTTGGTGTCTTCAAACCACAACCAGAACTGCGGTTATATGTGTTTGTCACATCTCAAAGCAGAACCATGATGGTCCATAAGGATGAGCCCCTCAAAGCTGCAAACAGTAATGCAATTTGTTGCACTGACCTATATTAGCAACAATGATATGGATCGAATCTTACAAAGAAAAAATAACACCGTTAAAGCATAGTTCCACATGCTAAAGTCACATCTATGTGAGAATATTTATTTTACATTAGAGCAACACCTCCAGATATAATATCTATATTTTTCTCAATAAAATGAACTAATTCACATTGGTAAAAGAAAAACAAATCCATATGCCAATTTTCAGTAATGAAATGAATTTATCAATATTATCATCAGTAAAATATCTAGACAAGTTGTTGACACCGGATTTTCGCACCTGACATGCTGAGTCAGATGATGACGTGGTGAGGATGAGGCTGCGCAGTGGACCCGTTGACTGGTCAAGGCTGAAGGTGACAAAGAAGGAAGCCGATACTGAAAAGGGGTCCGATGAGGCGGGTGTCCGACCCGATGACGAGTGCAAGAAGAAAGGCGCGTCGGCTAAGGAAGAAGCGTATCAGATTCGGGGACTATTTCCTTTTCAGAAGGTGTTTGAGAGTCCCGTTGTATCTTAAGCTTAGTTTACCTTATTTAGTTAGTCTGGTCCGATCAGGACTCTCCATGACCAGGGTATAAATTTGAACCCTTGTCCATTGTAAAGAATTATTCTCACAATCAATACAACCTGGCTTCACGCCAAAACCCTAGTAGTAGTTACCGACGAAGCTCATTGGTGGACGGGCTGCATCAGTTCTGATCTCCGGCTTACCAGTAAGTTAGTCAATTTATCGAACTAGTATAGGCTTTGAATTGAGGCGCATCGCCCTTTCTCGTTTATACTGTTCAACCGATTTATCTTTGGATAATCAAGATTGATATAGATTCCCTACGTCGGAGCTAGATCAATATTGATTATTCAACAGATTATCGTTTATCGGACTATACTTTAAGCCTAGATTCCCTACGTCGGAGCTAGGTATCAAGATTAGTCTAGATTCCCTACGTCGGAGCTAGAATAATCTTGGTTACTAAAGGTAGTCTTTGCGGTTTGTTGGAGTTGCTAGATTGGTTTAGATCTACGCCATGTGAATCAATTCTACTTCTTCAACGGCTTTGAGCATGGTCTTGGTCCGATTTAAGCAATATTTATCTTACAGCATCGTTCTATGTCCGATCCTGCTTTGTGGTTTAATCTGGTTGTTCTTTGAGTATTACATTGGTGTAGATTCCCTACGTCGGAGCTGGATCTTTGTAATACGCTTAGATTAATCTTTGACTGTCATGTTTGGTCTAGATTCCCTACGTCGGAGCTAGGTTCATCTTGATTAGTTAAAGGAAGCTTTGGTTACGCCTTAATGCTATTTGAATGTTAAGTGTGGTGTAGATTCCCTACGTCGGAGCTGGATCACGCTTAATTGTTTGGTAGCATATCTTAGAATCAGAACGTATCTGTTAATGTTTTGCCTGCTTATTTTGCTTAATCTGATCAACACCTGTGCGAGCATCTTGTTTAATTAACAGGTTGATAAGTTAAGTCTGATTATCTAGCTATCTGATTTGATCATAGTTAGAGAAATCTAGATTCCCTACGTCGGAGCTAGATTTCTCTGAAAAGGCTATAGTCCGATCGGTTGGTTAGATGGTCCGATAAGACGAGTCAAACTGGTAACTAGATAAGGTGGACAATGTATCGGCTTACACTGTGATTATTTAATATTTTGTTTCAAGACATGGCTGATCCATTATTTTACATATTGGCCTTGTTTTATGCTTTATTTTCATTATTCAAAGGCTGGTCTGTTATATCAATCAAGGTCCGATCCTGATTGGTCCGATCCTGAGGTCCGATTTGGTGTCTGATTGAGGTCCGATCACTCGGTCCGATTGACGTCATCATTGAGGTCCGATTCTGAGGTCCGATCAGTATCGGCCGATACGTGTCTGATTGGGTCTTGGCTAAAATTCGACGTTACTCCATCGTCTGAAATAGAGCCGGCACAATCATAGAGCAATTTAACTGTTTTATTCCCTTGTCAATTTCAGGTCAAATTGACTGGCACGCCGCGAACCTGAACTGGAGTGTAGACTGGCACTGGAGCGAAGCTGATCTCCCTGGTCTTCTTGTGCTGCACGCGGGGAATACGACTGCCGATTTTCCGCGTCAACACAAGTAAACTTGCAGGATGTATATATGCACTACTACATGATAGAGTACAAAATCATAGATATTTTACGTGTAGTAGCCGAATAGATAAGGTCCTGTAGGATGAGCATGCTGTTATGTTTTACAAATTTTCTACTCATCGTACATGACCTTACCTATTCGGCTACTCAGATGTAGTATGTTTAAACCCCAGATACTACTAATATCTAAAACTCTATCATCTGTCTCAACCAAAATAGAAACTGGACAGCCTGGATTTATACAGGAAAGGCTAGCACTCTGACAAATAATAGAAATGACCCAAGGAGAAGGAGAAAGGAGTAGCAACCTTGGCGTAGTATGCCTTCGAAACGTGCATGGGCGATCTGGTGGAAGGCGAGGTCGGAAGGCCTTGAACTTGATCCTGCCAGTGCGTAGCTCCTCCAATGTGGGGTACTGATCAAGAATCTGCTCCTCGTTAATTATAATAGATATATGCTCGAGTTATAACACAATGCAACACATGGGCAGTAATGGAGCTAACTAAAACTTCATTAGGAAATAACACACTTCAACACATGAGCATTTTTAAGTAAATAGAGCAGTAATGAAGCTAACAAATATTCATTGGGGAATAACATACTGCAACACCTGGGCATTTTCATATTTCAATCCCTAGCAATTTACTCACAAGGAGAGGAAGTACAACCAAACACCCATGCAGAAGATTCACTCTCCAGTTTCAAACATAATTAAAATTCCCATTGTGTCATCATTCCAATATAAATAACATCTGTTCATCGACCATGTATGAAACCCTCTTCTCTCTCTCCACCAGACCTTTGAGCAAGAAAAATCATTCTCAGTGAGTTATGAGTAGTCAAATGTCGAAGCTAAGTAGTCATGTAATTGACTAAGGAAAATCATCATATTTAGAACCTGGCAGGCCAACACTTTCTAAATCACCGTTACCATGACTGATAAGATATAAAAATATGTTGCATGCAGCTTCCACAAGATCAGATTGAGCATAGGGATTCCAGGCACATTCTTTTTGGTTAAAATTAATTCACAGAGGTTTCGTTATGTCAATTAAATCATAAAAAAACACCAAAACATATCCAGTAAGCATGCTTTTTTTAATTTAGGCAAACATAGGTATTTTTTTTATTTTTTAATCCTTTTTAAACTGAAATTTAAAAAAAAACCCCACCCGAACTGTAATTTCAAGAAATAACCCTTTTGGTCGCGCCACAAGCCGTGGCGCGACTGAAGAGACAGTCGCGCCAGTGCATGTGGCGCGACTGGGCTGCCACGTCGGCCGTCCCGGCCGCGGGCGGCCAGCTCGGCTGCTGATGTGGCCAGACCAGTCGCGCCACATGCCTTGGCGCGACTGCGTCGCGCCAAAGGCCGTGGCGCGACTCGCCTGTATACAGCCGGCAGCCCGAGCCCTTTCTTCTCCCTCCTCCCTTTCTTTCTCCTCCCACCCGAGCTCAGGCTCTCCCATGGCGCCCCCTCCGAACTCCCCCCTCTAAATCCCCTGTTTCTTCGACGGATTCGAAGGGAAAACGATTGGAAAACATTCCGGGAAGGTAACTCGTCCACTTTATCCGTGTAGATTTGTGCCATTTGCTTAATTTTGTTGACATTTGAAACCCTAGGATAACCTAGGGTTTAGGTTGGATTAGGTAATGTAGTACGAAAGGGGTAAGATTAGTTGAGCGTTATCGGGTAATTGATTTATGGTAACGCTTTTGTATCGTGTAGATTGTGTTTCATGAAACGATTTCGATGAGATTTTAGTGGGTAGATATTGTTGTTAATTTTTTCAAGAAATGAGAATTATGATCTAATGTAGATCATTTGTAGAATGGTCTTTTTACATGGGGTTGTGGTAAGTAGTGTATTAACATTTGGTTATAGTTGGTCTTTTAGTAGTTTTTGTATAAGTCATGAATGGTAATAGAAATGTGCCCATTAAATGTGTGTAGATGGATCGCTTAGTTCGTTATTTCTCCGGCGGTTCCGTAAATGAGAATGGAGAGTTTGAGAGGATGAAGCATGAAGTCACAAGATTTGATAGCCCTCCTTCATTTGATGAAGTTTTTGTTCGAGCTAAGTCAATTTTCCAAGTTGATCCAGAACAGAGTGAAATAAAGACCTAACTAATCGAAACGCCTCTCAACTCCAAACAGCACTTTGGAACTAGCTTGTCCCTACGGTTCTCGCATATCTTTTGATCCGACGTATATAAATCATATGTCATCAACCAAAATAGCAAGGCAAGGTACAAAAGCATAAAAGTAAACATGATGCATGAGAGTTCACACAAAGAACCAAAAGCTATGCTACTAACTCCCCCTAACTCTCACATCTCCCCTGACATCTCCCCCTTTGGCGTCAAACACCAAAAACTGACTAAGCATCTGGAGCGGGAGGAGTCTGAGCTGAGGTGTCCTCGGGAGGAGTCTGAGTCTCTGAGCCAGTAGCCTGAGTCTGGGGAACTGAAGAAGAGCCGACGACCTCTGCAGTGACTAAGGTAGAGTCTGTCGTCACTGGAGCTGAGAGTGTCGGGTCGTCGGACTGCTGCGGCTGCTCTGGAGCTAAGATCTCTGTAAGGAACTGCTGTGGGTCAGGTGTGCTCTCGCCTGTCAGCTGTGAGTAGGAGGCCTCAAGGGACCTCGACACTGTAGAAGAGCTGGCTGGCACTGACGCGGAGCCAGAAGCTGAAGTGGTCACCTGAACACCTGGACCGGACTCAGACACCGGAGGGGGCGGGACGAATCCACCAACACTGGCCATAGGTCTGATCGGGTCAAGTGCTGGACCGGCCGGACTCGGAAGAAGCTGTGGAAGTAGTGGAGCTGGAGTCGCCGGAAGTGAAGGCATCTGAACCCCCATCTGCTGAAAGAGGAGCCGGAAGTACATCTCATTCTGCTGGCGCTGCTGCTCCTGCGCTGCCGCAAGTCGGCGCTGCTCCTCATACATCCTCTGCTGCTGCTCAAGGATGGAGGCAAACCTCAGATCATACTTATCATCCTTGGCCGTCTGAGCAGCCTGCATGGCCGTGACGGTCTGTCCAAGTGCCACGATAGAATCAGCGATAGCTCTGAAGTCAGGCATAGCTGGTGGTGCTGCTGCTGAAGAAGGAGGGGCGGACACTGGCACTGACTGCTGACCAGAGGAGGCTGGGGGTCGTCAAGATCTGCTGCTGCTGTACCGGACCCGCCAGCCTCGGCGTCGTGAGCGCCTCGGTACGGAGGTGAATCTGGGAGCACGTACTCCGAGTCAGAGCTGTCCTCCTCTGAAAGGTCAGAGCTGTCGAGTATCTGCTCGAGTCCAGCTGCGTGCTCTGCCTCTCGGAGGGTCTGGTCCTCTGCGGCGTGCTGGGCTCGCTGCTCTGGAGTAGCTGCCTGAACAATCATAGCAATCGGCCTCTGTCCTCTGCGTCTGTCATCAGGCTTAGCAGCCTTGTAGAGCGGATAGGTCATGGCCTTCTCCTCTAGCTTAGCTAGGTTCTACTCTCGAGGACCCGCTAAGCGTGCCATAATATAAGTCAGTATGTGTGCATATGGCAAAGTGCGCCCGACCTTCATCCCATCTGATATAACATCTTGTATCTCGGCCATCAGAAAATCAATCATGTCAAACTGCCGCTGCCCAATAATATGACACAGGAGCCACTGCTGCAGAGCTGTGAGGGTCTCTCGGTTCCCTGACCTGGGGTGCAAAGAACGACGAAGAGCCTCCAATATAACATAAGCTAGCGGCGTCAAATCCATCGGATGGCGAGGTGAAGCTGGCCCAAACGGCTGTCTGAAGCACGGTGCCATCAACTCTGCTGACGGTGGCACTACCCCACTGGACAGAGGTCGTCGAGGTGGAATCGCGTTGGGGTAGCACTTCTCATGGAGCTTGTCGGCATAGAGTGGGAGATCTAGAAGTTCATGTAAATCCTGACGCCTCAAAGTGTACTTGAGCCCTCTATACATGAATGTCATCGACGAACGGTCCAAGGGCATCCACACGGTGGCGTAGAAGACACGCACCCACTCTCTGACGAAATGAGCGGGCAACGTGAAGAGCTCGAGCAAGCCTGGCATATAGGAGAAGTAGGCCTGAAGCTCACTAGGCTCACGTGGCACTGCTCTGGCAATCCTGGGTATGTCCATCTGTCTGTGGAATCTGTACAGTGTGATACGAGCCAGGTTCATCGCATTGTAGAATGTCTGCTGCAGCGGAGTCCAGAACAAGCCTTGGATAGGTCGGCGAGCAGGGAACCACCTGGTCTCGTTCTCGATCCTGAGCCTCCACACCAGGCGAGAGGTGGCTTTGGAGACCTCCTCAACAGTAGGCACCCGGTCAACATCGGAATCTGAGCTGTCTGACTTCTCCGGAGACTGGGCCCGCTTCCTTCTACTGCCAGAAGGAGCGGACTGGCGTGTGCGCTGCTGAGCGGGCGGTGGAGAGGTCACCTGCACTCGAGTACGACCGGACCGTCTGAGGGCAGGGGCAGGTGGACCCTCTGGAGCAACCGGTGACCCTGACTGGTCACGGATACTGAACTGGGCTGAACGGCCTCCAGCCTCAATGCGCTCTTGTGCCCGGACAACTGCTATGGTGGTCTCCCAATCATCTGGACCACCCTTCTTCGCCTTCTTCTTCGGCGGCTTTGGGGGTGCCTTTGCCTTGCCCTTGTCAGAGGGCGTAGAACGGCGAGGCGGTGAGTCCCCATTGCCTCGACGACCTGGAGTCTTGGTTCTGGCCATCACTAAGCTGACAGGAAATCCACTGCCTCAGAAAAAGCTGACACGGACCTTTGTTGAGGCTTGGCCTCAACGTCCAAACAAAGTACCTGAGGCTTGGCCTCAAGCAACTGCCACTGACTATCTGATCAACCACCTGTCATCTGGCACTCACGCAGACCAAACTCCCCCTGCACGCAAGAAAGAGATAGAAAGAGATATATAAACATTAATAAGCATTTATATGTGTGTGTGATACAAGTATACAAGTCCTAGAGCATTTAGGATTTGACGACAAATTGAAAGGAATATGACATTGGACATCAAACTCTAGCACATAGAAGAGATGTAAATGGGATGTGATAGAGAGGCATGTAGATGTGTGTGTGATAAAATTGGACAGCATTTCCCCTAGAAATTGATCATTATGAAACCCATCAATCATCAAATTGAATCATCGATTGCATCCATACATTCATCACCTAATGCCTAATCCAACACATGCATCCATTTATTGATTCCATCCATTTCTAGAGAGGTATATGACAGTCACATGCTCAAGGACTAAATCTAGAAACCATCCATTGACAGAAGAGTGTGAGCTGAGAGGCTGAGATGGATTTTGTAAATCACCTGTAAGAGGCCCCTGGAAGAGAGAGAGAAGCTCGGTGAGATGAGGGATCCCGGGCCACTCGGAGAAGAACGGGCCCGAGACGGTGTTGCGGCGGCGGTAGTTGGTGGAGCGCGAGCGCGAAGGCACAGTGGAGAGTGGCGGCCGGCGCGGGGATGTGGAGAAGGTGGCGCGGCGCGTGACGGCGGCCTTGTGCGAGGGTGCGGCGGCGCTGCAATGTGGGTGCGTGTGTGGCCGGCGGCGTACGGTTCGCCGGCGGAGACTGACTGAGGGAAAAGGTCCCCCCGAAGCGGTTAGGGTTCAAAAGGAAACGAACGGCCAAGATTGAGCGACGGGTAGATCGAACGGACGAGATGTGCTGAGGACCGACTGTTGCGGTGGTTTGGTAGAACACCCACCGCAACAGTCTGTCAAACCAGGAGCTAATAACATTAACCCCCGAGACCACCAAATGTTACGGTGGTTTTCTCGATCCACCACCGCAACTTTCTGAGACACATGTCTGCATAAACGTTTATCATTAGTCGCGCCAGAGTACTTGGCGCGACTAAAACCTTAGTCGCGCCACCGAACCTGGCGCGACTAATTGGGCCCCATCCCTAGGACCTGAGTCGAGGAGCCAGGTAGGCCATTTAGGACCAATTTAGTCGCGCCAATTAGTATGGCACGACTCCTGCTTCAGTCGCGCCATAGATCGCGGCGCGACTAATGCAGTAGCAGTTGTTAGCTGCTGAAGACGACACGACCGACTATTGCGGTGGCATCTGGATGCTACCACCGCAACTTCCTGTGGTGTTTTTAAAACGGTTACGGACACATGTCCGACTGTTGCGGTGGTTTGATAAACCCCGTTCCCACCGCAACAGTCTGTCAAACCAGAGACGAAATGGTCTCTGGCCCTGGCGGACAAACTGTTGCGGTGGTACACAAGTACCAGCACCGCAATAATCGGTGGTCTTCTGACCCTGGGCTCTCCTGGCCCATAGCTTGACCAACTGTTGCGGTGGTACCTGAGTACCACCACCGCAACAGTCGGTGGTTGGCTGAAAACCACTTCTAAGTTAAGGAAACTCGTCCAATTCAAATGTCTTTGAGTTTCTAACTCGTTCTAAGGTTCCAAGGCTTCACTTAAGCTACCTAGCTGCTGCTGCCATCCATTTCGCTCCAGCGCCCCAGCAAACAACCAGCAGATCCAGCCGCGCTGCTACCGTTCGCTGCAGTTCAAATTCAAAAATCCTCCAAAACCAACGACTTGGCTGTAACTGAGACCAAATTTTCTGATTATAAAATAATGTGAATTAATGATTTCAATCTTAACAAAGAATCAATCCTATGCATCAATTAACCTCCTCTTGCCAGAATCTAAACTTGAAAGAATAACAATATGGTTCTTTCCGGTGGTGCTTACAAAATCAGCAACATTTTTTGCAAACGAAACCATCATTCCCTATATTGGCAACAGAAAATTAACATAGTCATGAAATAGCAACCAATATCACACAACAATATACCAACACGGTCCATTACCACAACCACATAGCACAAGGACATGTCCAACACACAAATAGTCCGACACAAAGGCCCATTACCAATTCAAATAGTCCGACACAAACAGTCCTTCACCTAACAAGTCCATTTGACACATCACATTACAAGTCTACCTATGAACAGTAGGGTTGGGTGTGTAAGGCTTCTTCTTACGACGCGGCCGGCCTGGATTGGTGGGCAAAATATTGGGGGTCCCAACATCTGTGTGGTCACGTGCTGCCCGCCTCTTAGGCCTTTGAGTCCCTTGTGATGGAGACTCTGGCGCATCAACCAACTGCGAGGGACCAAGCTCATATTGCCCATAGGTAGGATCATCCTCTTCCGAGTTGGAGCTATTTTCCTCCTCGCCGCCATCCTCGCTCTCGTCCTCGTCCTCATCATCGCCCCTCCTAAGAGGGCTGCCAATGGTGAGAGCCCCTGAGGGGCGCAAGAAAACATTATTATTAAAAATCACTAAGTAACAAAAATGCATCAACAAACTTATCAAATGTGGCACAACAACCCTCTCCCCTCCCCCACCTGTACTCCTCGAGGCGGCCCTAGTGGATGGACCAGAACGTGGAGCACAACTTGAGGGTGCACGAGAACCTGAGGGTGTAGCAGCCGCTTGTGGCTCTCCTGATGCCATGCAATTCAATTTTCGCGCCATTTTTCGACAGCCACGATGAAATCTCTACAATCACAAACATATGTAAGAGCACACAAAAAATCAGACACTGAAGCACATTAGCACCTAACCTGTATGAAGGACCGTAACTTGCTCGCCTCATCCGGATCACCAATGGGAACACCAACGCAACAAGAGACTCATTAGCGAACCGACCAAGTTGTTGTCCCTGTGATTGACAAGTCAAAGTGCATCCAATGCATAGTTCATAAAAGGGACAAATACATTTATCAAATAAACCCAACAAATGAACCAAACTTACAATGTAGTCTTCCACCGGGTCCCTCGCTGTGTCTGCGTGCCCTGCCTTGTCATATCATCGTACTGGTCGAAAACATCTTCCGGATCAGAAGGTAGATCCTCGACAGGACCGGCATCCATAGCTACCTTCAGCTTCAGCCTTGTGTTCGCTCTCAACCATTGCAAATAATTTTCATAAGGCGGGTCACGGTGAATTGCACCTCCTATCACAATGTTGGCTCCCCTACTATCCCGAGCGTCAATGTACCCTTGGTGCTTCAGCCCCCAATCCTTTTTGCCCCTCTGGCGTCGACGGTCGATACTACAATCAACGATATCAAATAACAAATAAATGTAGAACATGGCATGTGTTCACAAATATAAACTAAAAAATTACACAACATACCTATGAAGTGTTGGATTAGTATTGAGGTACTCTGGAGGAAAAGTTTGAAGTGCCCCAAATTGCCTCATAACTCTACTTGGAATGTGGTACTCGACAATATAGAAGCAAATGAGCGGACAAACCGAACGCCAATAATCTTGGTCCATCTTGCAATATGGACTAAGTTCCATCACTTGAATCTCATCTCGATCATATGGTCGCCAATTAATCTAGTTATCATGAATCAAATGAATTTTGAACCGTGCACACAACAAAAAACAACAAGATCAAAGTGTACATAACTTACATGTGCAGCAGTGAGGCAATCAAGCGCGTTGCTGTAGTCAATATAACGCCTCACCGGGTTTCCATGGACATTCAGGATGTTGTGCCATAGATAACCAACAGTAGACATTGGTTCTTCACCATAGGTTGGTAATTGCTATAAAACAACAAAAGACATGTCAAATGAAATCATAATTGAAAACATGGAAAACACATCAATATTAAACTTATTCTAAATATAGCAAAAGTTAGTATCTTACCCCAATTGTATACCGCTCTGGCCGACCAACGGGAAGGCGCTCCCACATCCATAATTGCAAAAGATAGGCACAACCCCCCATGTTAGCACTGCCACCCGTGCGCCTACAAGCATCACACATCTGCCGATACAACCAACCAAGAACTGCACTGGCCCAACTATAAGTCGCTACATTCTCCCAAGATTGACCAATAATGTCTATCCACATCCAAGAATAGGTATTCCCGCTCGAATCCGGAAATAGAAACCCAGCAACCAAATGCCACAACCACGCCCTAGCATACCGAGCAACAACACCATTCTCAGCATCAGGATGAGGGGGCGCACCAAAGTGCTGGACCAACCACGCCGAGCTGACTCCGGTAGTCTTTCTATCCTTGGCATCGTCGGGTGGATCTGTAGGACGAACTCCAAACAAGAGCTCCACTCGATCTCTCCACCCAGCCGGGTCAATAGTTCCAGTAACCGCTCTTCCATCAATACGAAGCCCAAAGAGCATGGCAACATCTTGTAGAGTGACTGTCATCTCACCACAGGGGAGGTGGAAGGTATGTGTCTCGGGCCTCCACCGGTCAACAAGGGCTGTAAGAGCCGCATTGTCCATCTTCGGCAAACCACCCTTCACTAACATGGCCAGTGGGAGAAATCCGGCTGCACGAAGGTATGGGGCGTAACGATTGTCCCACGGGAGAGGATGGTGAGTGCGGATACGTAGAGGATTCAAAACCTGCAAATAAACCATATAACACTGTGTTGGACAACATCAAACCACCAAATTCATTTGCTCCATATGAAGTAACATCTCATAAATATCTAACCTCAATACGCTCCTCAAGTATCCGCCCGCGGTGTCTCTCGTCATAGCCCATCTCAAGCAAAGGATATCGTGGGTGCTGCGCCATTTTATCCTATAGTCAACAAAGGAAAATAAGTTTTATTTATGTATCTCTATACATCTACTATAAACGAGTCATAAAACAATACACAAAAAAATTGCAATTCATTCTTATGTCTATACCATGAAAACCTGTCTTCAAAACAATACCTAAAACATTGCATATTTCCAATACAAACCATGAACTTCAATATATACACCAAAAAGTTATGAACTCCTATACTTAATTTTAAAAGATTACACAACATACCTATCAAACTACATTACCTAATAGCGAGAACAACTCAAAATATTTAAGTTTAACTCACTTAGTTCATTATTCATATGAAAATAAAATCATCATAATATACGTATGGATATGTCAACGAAATCATTACATGCAACAAAAACTATACGATAGACAGGCGTTAACAAGGACCAATTCCACCACATAGTACAACTAACAATCTCAAATCCGTGCTCCATCAACCATACATAAGTCAAACCTACATAAACCTAATCTCATCCAAATCCAAGGAAATAAACCAAATCCGCAAAATGTACATGGTCCAAGTGGAGGAGTTACCTTCCCGGAGTTTTTTCCCACCGATTCTCCTTCGATTCCGTGGTGGGATGGCCCGATCTATTG
>CM014272.1:80791625-80809305 GCA_004135705.1 Alloteropsis semialata | reverse complement strand
TCATCACCCGGGCTTTATTTGTTTATCTTGTCAGTTGTCAATAAAAAGTAGCCTCAGACCAGGCATCACCTGCGCTACTATAGCCAAGGCCACATGTCTATCATCCCTGCACCTCCTTGTGTGGGACTTACAATCTAAAAAGTCATTAATTTATCAGTTACAGCTCAAAATTTAATCAACTGGAAGTCAAGAGCAAACTTTTCAAAACAAAACTATAGCCTCACTGAATAATCTCTACTGAATAACAGTGAAAACTACCCGTGGATAGTAGGAATTCTTTATTGGTTAAGCTGTTCCTTTTTATCCATAGACCATAGCATGACCATCCTTGCAACTTGGTCAAGAATGATAAGAGTGGAGCAGATCTAATTGACCGAGGGCAGTGAAATGGATGCATTCCCTCCATCATTTACATCTGTCAAATCTTCAACAGTCTACCGCCTCTCTTTTTCTTTACTGGCTCCATATTGAAAAGTCCGAAAAAAGCACATCGGCCAACAACAAATCCCACAATCAAAAGGCTAAGTGGTAAGCATTATAGCACAATTGTCTGAAACAATAGTAGGACACAACACCTCAAACCTCTTTAGCTCCTCAAATCACTATCAAAAAGCTTGCAAGATGTATCCTTTCTCAGTGCCTCCACCTATCTCGGGGCAGCTGACTGCTTTCCTTTTAAATCCTCCTCGACGGGATCTGAGCAAACAAATATGAAAGAAATATGATCACTGGCAGGATTCTGTTGACCATATACTTGCTATGACCTTCAGTTCAAAGAAAAATGAGATATGACATAAAAATCCTTTCATATCTTCTGAAATTCTATCAGGTCTGCATTAAAAAAGGTTTGACATTTTTCATCTCTTCTCAATCCTTTCTTGTCTTCTTCCCAGCTCTTCAGTAAAATATTTAACCAGAAACGATATCTGTCAGGATAAAATTAAAACGACAATCAGAAGCTAAATGTAAAGCTAAATTCATTTCTTCACATAGAGCGTACATATAAACAACCACAAGTCCATATCTAATTTTCCTGATCAAAGAAAACTCTAAAAACCATCCTAGTTAAATTTACTTCTCAACATGGCCGTGTTTAGATTGAGGCTGTGAAATTTTTCAGGGTATTAAATGCATCTTTGACCACTAATTAGGGGTATTAAATAATGTCAGTTTACAAAACTACCTCCACAACCTCTAGTAAATTTCCGAGAAGAATCTAATGAGGCCTTTGACCGCATGATTAGAGGATGATTAGAAGATGGTTACTGTAGCATCACTGTAGCAAATCATGGATTAATTAGGCTCACTAGATTCGTCTCGGAAAGTTACGCTCATCCGTGACTGGGTTTTGCAAATAGACTTCATTTAGTACTCCATGCAAGAAAGATTCCTTTTTGTAAAATTTGTTGGATGCTATCTAAACACGGCCCATATACCCTCACTATCCCCTCATCATTACCCCTCTCATCCCTAACGTGCAGTACAATATTTAGCCCTTGCAAACTTCCATCTTTTGTTATTTTCTTGCTGAAGAAAGGACCCATGGTCAACAGCAGATTAATAACCCCAACAAGCAAATGATAGCTAAAATCCTAGTAAATGTGAATAACATGATATCTTTGCAAAACTTAGAAGCATCAAAATTCACTCAAAAAGAACTAAAAACTGACTTGAACCTTAACCTTAGAATGGGCAGCACAACTCATCGTTCGAAGTGATCCCGCTGCTGCCTCAGCCAATTACCTAAGTAACTCCCTCCCTGCAATCCGTTCACAAATCAACCAATTAGTGACAAAGTTCCTAACTATATTCTTCTATTGGGCATTTCAACAAACAGATCGTGCACATACATGTGGTGGCGATAGGACTATAGCCGGGGATTGGCATGGGGTTCTTACACACCAAAGTCATGGCTGACGGCTGATGTGGCTCTAGGCATTCCAATCACCGTCTAGAGTACATTAATCTTCCTCTAATCACCATCATCGTTGTCACCTCCCTCTACACTATCGCCTTCATCTTGAAGGCACATCCTTGTCTGAAAATGATGAAGGCACATCCTCATCTGAAAGCACAGGTATGAACGTAATTAGAAACTTTTCCATGAAAACCTAAAACTAACACTCAGCAAAAAAAATCTACATGTTCTTAGGTAATATTCTTGGAGGAGGCGATCGAGTACCTCAAGACCCTGCAGCTGCAGGTGCAGATCATGTCGATGGGGACGGGGTTGTGCGTGCCGCTGATGCTGCTGCCGGCGATGCAGCACCTACAGATGCCCCACCCGATGGCGCACTTCCAGCATGGGCACAGCGGCGGCGGCGGCCTTCGACGCGGCTCGCGCCGCCGGCGCGCATTTCCCGTGCCCGCCGATGGCAATGCCGCCGGGGCCGATGTTCGGCGTGCCCGGGCAGGCGATGCCGTCGCCAGCGGCAGCGGCGTTCGCCCACATGGCCGCCTGTGGCGCCGTGCCGCCCGAGCAGATGGAAGCTGCTGCAGCAGCAGCCGCCCCCGCACGGCGAGGAGCAGAAGCAGACCACCCGCCAGCTCCCGTCGCAGGCACCTGATTAAGAGGTCGCGTGGGCTGTGGGCAAGCCGCCGCTGGAGATCTGGTGGGGTGGATCGGGGAGGCCGGGAGGGTGAAGAGGATGGAAAGGAGAAGCGAGGAAGTGACGGCGAGATTGATGGAACCGTGGGTACGTCGCCAGGAGAGGGCCGCACTGCTGTCCGCCGACGTCAGGGTATGGGCCGCGCTGCCGTCCACCGCCGCCAGGGATGGAGCCGCGCTGCCGTCCGCCGCTGCTGGAGACGCAACACGAGGAGGCTGCAACATTGAGATGGGTAGCGCGAATGAAGGGGATGGGATTTGGTGGGGAGGGGAGGCAGGCAGCAGAGAAGGAAAGGGAGAAACGTGCGGCGGCGTGATTGACGGTAGCGAGGAAACTTCGCGTGTGGGTACAGGCGGGCGGGTAAGCCCGACGCGTGGTGACTGAAACAATCGAAAAACGTCGGAAGTATTTTCCTTCAACCAATTTTTCGATCCCCCCCCTCCTCCTGTCAAACTTTTGATCTGCCAGGTGGGACCTCCTGTGAGGGGTAAGAGTGTTTAACCTTAGGTGAAAAATGTTTTCAAATGTTATTCTCTTTATAGTATAGATTGCGATATAAAAAACATGAAACAAAGTCCTACAATTTCGATTCCAGTTACAATGTATTCACGTCACGGCATCGCGCGACGGCCATTAATCTTCCTACATAAAGTCATAAACCATCGGCCAACGATCTGCACGACGACACAACCGCAGCTGTCTCTCAGTCTCTGACATGAACCGAAGAATAATTCAGACTCTCAGAGCCCTCCCGCCCTATGCAATGTGGAAAACACGCAAGGAGGATGGCACTGGCAGCACGGCAGTCGTATCCCCAGTTCTGGCGGTCCAGGCGGCCGCGGAGCAACCGGGCGTGTTGTTGGACGACCTATCGGGGGCTGCCTGGGTCCTGCTCTCGCCTGCGGCGGCGGCGCTATGTCGTCCTGAGCGGCGGCCTGCCAGAAGCGGAGCCGCTCCTCGTCCCGCGGCGGCGGCGGAGGGTGGACGGCCGACAGCGCGTCGTAGGCGGCCTGGACGAGCTTGAAGGCGCCGTCGGCCGCCGCGGAGGGGTTCTTGTCGGGGTGCACCAGCAGGCGGAGCCTCCGGTGCTGCCGCTTGACGTCGTCGTGGGTGACGTCGAGGGGCAGCGCGCGGCGGAGCGGCGGCCGCGGGTTGGGCACCAGGCCCAGCACGGCGTACCAGTCGGTCCGCGCGCGGCGGCCAGATGGACCCACGCCGGTGGCGGCGGCGTGCACGCCGTAGGCCGCGAGGGCCTGCTCGGCGCCGGGGAGGCCCGGCGCGAGCTCGAGCGCGCGCTGCGCCCAGTGCCTGGCGCCCTCGAAGTCGCCGTCCAGGAAGCGTTGCTCGGCGAACGCCAGCTCCCTCCGCGCCTGCGATTCCAAACCCGATCGTGCCATGGCTGACGCGCGCCCGTACGTTGGCACAAACTAATCCATGCTAGATGGGTCATGGGTACTGGCAACCTCCAAATATATTTGCATCAGAGGGGAGAAGCGTTGGGTCATTGGGTGAGTCCGAGTCGGCGTGGGAAAGAAGACCGAGGCCGAATCGTATTCGCGCATGCATGGGACGCGGATTCGTTTGGCTCCGGAGAAATAGGTTGAGAGTTGAGACACCGAGCTCACTCTCTGCTCTCTCGTACAGCCCTGGCCTGGCCTTGATTGGTTTTCTAGCATCTAGCATTGCTAGGAGCGAATCTTTCTTGTATGGAGTACTAAATAAAGTCTATTTGCAAAACCTCTTCACGGATGAGCGTAACTTTTCGAGACGAATCTAATGAGCCTAATTAATCGATGATTGGCTACAGTGATGCTACAGTAACCATCCTCTAATCATCCTCTAATCATGCGGTCAAAGGCCTCATTAGATTCTTCAGGGTTTTGTAAAATACCTTTATTTAATAACTTTAATTAATGGTCAAAGTTGTGAACAGCATCTAGCGCTGGAAAACCAAACAGGGCCAGGATCGTTCACGCACGAGCTACTCTGGTCTGAAGAATAAACACGAAGTTTCTGCACGGAACAGAACACACCAAGTTCCATCCCGTATTTCGTTTCGAGCGACTTTGTTCAGTAGCGCTCCATGGAAAAGCCCTCTACCGATACGGCATACAGATACAGCATCATCTCTGAATCTGGCCGTGCAACACCCAGGCAAGCACGAGGAGACACAGGGAATTCAGGTGGCGAAGTCGGCAGCTCAGAATTCACAAAAACACTGTCTCAACCTTGCCGATAGCTCGTACAAGTCCGTGTGTCCGCTATTAGCTAGGCAATATTGTTGTCTCGCCTCGTTACAACACACAAAGAACTGCAGGTTCAGCTGCACAGCTCACCTCAAGGTCAGCCAACTCAGTTAGATACATACAATATATATATGGTGTAGTGCTGATACTGTGTCCATGACAGTATTGCACTGACTATAAATTAAAATGGCCTGAAGTTTTCGACCGCCAGGCGCCAGCAGCGATATGGGATGGAGAACTCTTTAGCAATGTAAAATGTCAATGCAGTTAACTTTTTTTTTCTAAACGAAACAGCACAAGATTGCGCCAAATTCTGTTGATAATATAAAGAAGTGGTTGCAAGCTACAGAGCGCCAAAAAGAGAGGACACAAAAAAGGATCAAAAGCTACTCTCCCAGTCAGTGGCACCGAGCACCTCGCTCCCGTAGTAACCCTAAACGGAGTAGTTAAGTCTTTAAAGAGCAGCACTTGCACAAAAGCAATACCCAAAAATCAGGTCTCCGTTTCCCTTGCAGATCTTCAGATCACTGAGATATACTGCTACCACACAGCTAATTTGCATTGCCAATAAAAGGGGGAAAACATAATTTCACCACCACAGAATTCTATGAAAATTGAGCTGTCCCACCACAAAACACACCAAATTAAGTTGAATATTAATTCATAGATATTTCACCACCGGCTCCATTGCTGCTCGAGTTTGTCATACACTTGAAACACCTTTTTCCAGCCCCTCACATGTAGAAGTAGAACCTGCATCAATAACTGCACAAATGTAAAAAAGGAATCAAAATAAAAATCAGCTGGGTCATGCAAAAGTGGGTACTACAAGTGCGGACAAGTTGCTGGTAACCCACAAAAAATGCTAACATATGCAATCCAGAGCACCCTGAATGCCAGATTATGCACTTGTTCTCCATAGGATACAACACTGGTATATCATGGTCCAAGCATATTACTTGCACAAAGATCGATCATTCATAGCTTCTCGGTGTAAATTACTGCACGGCGCACAAGGTTATAAGCATTTGGCTAGGCATACCTGGAATACAGAAGCTCATGTACGGGAAGACGTAGGACATCGTGCTCCTGAAAACCTTCTTTGTCCTCCCTGAATTGAGTTCGACCATGTAGACATCACAACCAAATCCAAGTGTTCGCACAGCCACAAATATGATATCGGTACCCTCCGCAAAGCCAATTACATCAGCATCTTGCATCCAATAACTAGGATGATCAAATGCCAGCTGGAGGGCACCATAGGGTAGCAGCGTCTCAAGCTCAATGGTCCTGCTCCGTGCCCATTCTGTAACCCCATCACGAGATGTTTCTCTGGACCACAGGCATAGGCTGAGTCTTGGTCTCTCTTCCACGTTGGCGAATCTGAGTTCACCGTCCTCGAGCGACATGAGGAATATGAAGGTCCCCTTGTATATGCTAAATGGAGGCCTATCAATCACCGACAAGCGATGCGCACCGAGCTGGTACTCGAAGGCATATCTACGGCTGCCACGGAAGTAAAGCACGTCCCCAACTAGAGCGCTGGGGCACGGGCTCTTGTCGACACTCACACCAGGATGCTGAATACAAGTCAGCTCGCTCCAATCATCTGTATCCGACGAGTAGACGCGAGCAGACGTGACCCCCGACCGTCCGGTGGAAGTCCAGACGAAGGCTACACGGAAGGGGCCCCCGTGGCAGCCGCGGTGGTCGCAGCCTCCCGCGGCGGCGGCGCAGAGCACAGCAGCGTTGAAGAGGCCGGTGCGGTTGGGCGGGGGCGAGGGCCGGGGCAGGCGGCGCCCCTCGTCCGTCAAGGGGTCCCAGACCACGAAGTCCAGCGCTCCCTCGATTTCCGGGCCAGGTGCTGGGGTGACGAAGAGTGCGCGGCCGTGGCGGCAGTCGGACACGAGCCAGCCCGGGAGGTCGCGGCCGGCGGGGCGGCCGGAGGCGGGGTTGTTGGGGAGGAAGCGGGAACAGTGGGTAACACCTCCAGTCACCTTGCCGACGAAGCCGACGACGGAGGGCGCTCGGTGGAGCGCGCGGTGGCGACGGCGGAAGGCTGGGTCGGCGAGGACGCGGCGCCAGAGCTTGCAGACGAGGGAGGCGCGGAGGAGGCACGCGAGGTCGTCCGGCGGGAGGAGGAGGAGGATCTCGACGACGAGGTCCTCCACCAGCTCCGGCGGCATGGCTGCTTGCTTCCTGTGCGGCGGCGGCGGCGAGGAGAGGGTTTTTTTTTGGGGGGTTTTGGGAAAACGAGAGGGTTTGGATCGGGGGAACAGCGAGGAGAAACGGCTGGCCGGGCTATCTGGTTCGGTTCGGTTCAACCAGTGGGCGTAGGCTTCGCTGATCTACCAGGTGGGCCCCAAGTGGATAGCCCTCGAATTGCTTGTTTCGCTCCACTCTGCATATTAGCACAAGAAAATTCTTCAAAACCGTCAAATATAGATCGGAGCAAAGTTTAGCAATATGGTTTTATTACTATTTTTACTTTTTTTATTTAAAAACGTTTTCATAAAAATACAATTTTTTTTACAAAACACTACATAACTAACAATCACTTATACACTCACGCGCTCAACCCTGCAAGTGCATGTCCACACTCTATTTCTGTAACACGTCTCAATAATATTTTCCGAGCAAATAAAATCTCAATGAGCGTCATCATCTATAATAAAAATATAACCTAGGTGGATAGAATCCACTTCCCCCACACAAAATCTAATTGTAAATTATAATTTCATCGATGTATTGCTAAAAGATATCGGTGAAGATTGAACATGAGAGATTAGAAAAGTGAGAAACTTGAACTATCTTCTTCTGCTCCGTCGACAGAGCTACTAGCAGGTTTGGGACTTGGTTGTGTTTTTAAATTCTGGTGTTCCTTTTTATTGGCCTGAATTCCCTGCAATTTCTCATGGTTGTTTGGTTTTTTGCGTGCCTGGTAAGGTTCTGGAAAAAAAATTGCTCTATGCATAGATGATGCAGTAACTTTGTACCGGATGTTTTCTGCTATATTCTAGGAAATTCATGATCTGTGGATGGTTGACTCAACTTTGCTTTCCTTTTTGTCGCATTTGTTTTATTGTTCAGCTCACGTTGGACATAGTTGCTTTTGCCATATGATCTAAATACGGAGGTAGCATTTATTTATTATTCTAGATATGCTCGCTGAATCCATGTTCTATCTTGAATTCCAACACTTTGATTACATAAGGCGTAAGTAAGTTTTTTTTTTGCCAAAAAGAAAAAAAAACAAGAACATGAAGAAAGAGCTATATGACTCAGAAATATAGTTCCCATGTCGGATATTCCATGCATGACTCATCCAAGCTGCAAAGTTCAGCTATGGTTGATTTTCAATATGCTAGTTGATAAATATATTATAAGTTGAACTTTTATTCAAATGAATTAAGAAAAAATTGTACGATTTTGACAGATAAAGGCCTTGTTTAGATTGGTTGAATTCGATTGAATTCAATGATTGAAAGTGCATTGGGAATTGAAAAAGTAGAGAGAGAACACGTAGTTCAATGCGTTGCTTTTGATTGAATTGGTGCTCTTTTGACCAAACTAAACAGGGCCAAAGAACAAGTTTGAACCACCATGTCAATTGTCAGAAAAAGAAAACATATTCACTTAAAAGAGTGTAACACAACTCGGGAATTGATAATGACTTGGTGTATTTGATTTTACTTACAAACATCTAATATTATTTTTCCTTCGACATATCTCAGAAATTTGATCGGCTTATACCAATCTAAAAGGTTTTAAAAAGAAAATTGATTTATCAGGCCCACCTGCAGAGTCGGCGCTCGTCGGTAGATCCGGTTGCGCCAACTGGTTAAACCGAACCAGGTTGCAGTTGCAGTACTAGGCAGTAGCCCTCACAAACCCTCGCCGCCGCGGCCGCCGCCGCCCTCCGACGAGCAGCAATGGAGCCGCTTGAGCTGCCGGACGACCTTGTGGGCGAGATCCTCCTCCGCCTTCCGCCTGATGACCCCGCGTGCCTGCTCCGCGCCTCGCTCGCCTGCAAGCGCTGGCGCCGCATCCTCGCCGACCCCGCCTTTCGCCGCCGCCATCGGGAGCTCCACCCGACGCCCCATATCGCCGGGTTCGTCCGTATCGTGAAGGGTGACGTGCCATACGCGTGCCGCTTCGTCCCCAACAACCCCGCCTCTGGCCTTCCCGCCGCCCGCGACCTCCCGGGGTGGTTCCCGCTCGACTCCCGCCACGGCCGCGCCCTTTTTCTCGCGCTGATCCCAGGCTCCGGCATATTGCGTTACCCGGAAGACCTAATCTGCGACCTCATCGTCTGGGACACCTTGACGAACGAGCAGCGCCGCCTGCCCCGGCCGTCGCCCCCACCCACGGTCCACGGCCACTTCAACGCCGCGGTGCTCTGCGCCGCCGCCACCGAAGGCTGCGACCACCGCAAAATGCCACGGCGGCCCCTTCCGTGTGGCCTTCGTCTGGGTCGTCGCAGGAACCCCTACTGGCATGGTTCATGTCCATATCTCACGTCTGCTCGCGTGTACTCCTCGGAGACGGGCGATTGGAGCGAACCAACCTCTGTTGAGCGCCCTCATATGTAGCTTGACATGTTGATGACACGCCCTTGTGGGGGACGCGCTCTACTTCCGCTGCAGCTGGATGCACATATAGTCGAGTACCAGCTTGGTGCGCAGTGCTTATCCATCATCGATGCACCTCCACAGTCCTTGTTCCAAAGTTACGCCATTTACCTCAACTCCATGGAGCGAGGGGATGGGCTGGGATGCGTGGACGTGGAGGAGGAGGAATCAGGCGTCCGTCTGCGCCTGTGGTCAAGGGAAGCAGGTTCCGATGGTGACAGAGCTGCACGGTGGTAAAGGTTCAAAAACCAAACCAAATTCCACGCCAAACTATTTAGACTGGGGTGTTTAATTCGGTGAAAAGTAAGAAAAATGGCGAAAACTTTTTGCACTGGGAAGCGTGTTCTGTGAGAGAGGACACGGTTGTCAGTGTGAAAAACTTTTTGCAAAAAGTGGAAACTTGGGGGAATTAAACACCCCTATACTACACTTCATAAACCAATCCAAGCCTATCCATTTGGTTCTTCCTCCAAACCAATCCAAACCACTTAAACTAGTTTCCTAAAACAAACTAAATCGGTTCAATTCTATAGTTTTATTAGGTGTGGCTTTGGACGTTGGACCCACATATTAATATGGCTACACCGATTTGCACAAAGTAGCGGACCGTGGTTCTGAGAAACATCCAACAAATTTTGGTCAAATCTGCTAAAATTTTAAAGTGTGAATGCGAGCTTTTAATTCTAGGGTCCGACTTTACATGTGGGGCCCACATGCAAATTTGGCTACATTGATTTGCACGGGGTAGCGGACCGTGATTCTAAGACATCTCCAATAAATTTCGGTAAAATCCGCTAAAATTTTAAGGTGTGAATGCGAGCTTTTAATTTTAGGGTCTGGCTTTGGACGTGGGCCCCACATATAGATATGGCTACACCGATTTGCACAGAGTAGCGGATTGTAATTCTGAGATATTTCTAATAAATTTCAGTCAAATTCGTTAAAATTTTCATGTGTGAACGCGAGATGTTACTTACACATATAATTGTAAACCATTCTAGACCGTTGTAACTATTAAACTAAACCAAATCAAACTATTATATATTGCAACTCATTATTCACCAAACCAATCTTATCCAATCAAAAAACAAATCATAAAACCCGGTTTGAGACCAAACCATTTAGCAGCTTCATGCACGGTGGACTACGGTACTGGCCAATGGCGCCCTCCTAGTTTCACGGCTGGCACCTGTTCCTGCTCCTCGGATTCCCTGTATATCACTACTTGGCTTTGCAGATGGCACTGATGTCTTCTTTGTGGGCACCCAAATGCGTGGCCACTCTGGTGCTGTCTATATGGTTCAACTCAATTCAGGGAGGGCCAGGAAGGTGTATGACAAATGCACTGTAGTCCTTCCCTACACGAGCTTCTGCATTCCGGGTATGTAAGTACCTGGTTATATCCACGTGTACATCCTTTTAGCTATATATGATGTGTTAATGTCTGAACTTTTAGTAATAGTATGTCAATTAGCAACAAACCTGCATGGATGAGTATATCCATGCTCTAGAAACAGAGTTGTTCGTTGATTCCCTGTGGTTGCTTTTGGATTAGTAGGAGTTGTAAACTTGGCATTTTATCTTTTATTGTCAGCTTGTTATATGGCAGTTTGTACATTGTTGTACCCACTGAGGCTTAAGGCAAGTTAAAGGCAAAGCAATCATCATCCCAGCTGATATACTTTTTATTCTTTTTTGCACTTCTGCAGTAACTGATGTGGCTTCTACAATTGAGGGGCCAATAGAAGGTGCTTCAAGTGCATGACATTCCCAAATTGTTGATGCAAGGGATTCTGAATATAGAAGGAACTCAAGGAAGTATGTCGTGGTGTTTGCAAATTGCATCTCTGGGATTCTGCAGTGGCATGAGTCACATGTGACTTAATTTTGTGGTGGTGACACAGCTCTTTGGGCTCGTGGTTTTCTGGTGGGGCAGGTATTTTCAATTCGTTGGATTGTGCTATGAGATTATTTCTCCCTTTTCCCCTTCCTTCTGACAATGTGAATTATTAGCTGTGTCGCAGCAGTGTCTCTAGGCCTGCATCAGTTATTTGAAGACCAAAACTGGTATTATAAATATGGGTTTTGCATAGCTCATTTTACAACTGCTGCTGGATACTTCACTGAATCAACTACCGAGTTCTTCCTATCTTGCCGAGCAGCCAAAACTATCTAATGAATTTATATGCGGTACGCCGGTATCAGGACAAGGTGAATGTATCTTCCTGAGTTTGCTGCCCTTGATGTCAGTTGGGCATATGAACTATGCAAGTCCCATAGTCAATTCCAGGAAAAACTATTGCAAGTGAGAGATCATTCTATTCTATTTTTATAATGAAGTGGGTTTATAATGCCTGTTGTCGACATGTATTGGTATGGCCTATTGGAGACGATAGAACTACTAGAAGATTTGGGAAGTTTCTGTGTTTTCTAAATTCTGGTTGCTCTTTTTATTAGCCTGAATTTGTTCTGCGTGTTCGTTTGTTTTTGGCATGCCTGATCAGGTTCTGAAAAATGTTGTATGCGTAGATGATTCAGTATTTTTGTACCGGATGTTTTCTGGTATATGCCAGCTTCCAGATCTGCATCTGTTGGAACTCAAGCTGCAGAGGTTATTGTTCAGCTCTGAATTGAGGATGTGTCCTCTTCGCTTAAAATTGACTCTGGTACAGGTTGGGTTTTCATGACAACATGAACATATTTGTGCTTTTCGTTTGACTGATCTGAACAAGGCGGTCCCAGTTTGTGAGATAAAAAATGTGGAACTGTGAGTAGTTGTGATTCAGTTTAGCTACACATCAATATACTGCACATATATGATCTGTTAGCTAGAACTTGGAAGTTAAAGACTAGTGAAGGAACTGAAAAATATACTGAACATATATACAATACTCAAATCTGCTATCTTGAACAACTGTTCTCGTGCTTTGGTGGATGCTTTGCCGCCATTGTTGGTTGTTGTTCGTCTTGGGTGGATGCTTTGCCACCTTGGTCTACCTAGGACGTTGTCTGGCAGATGCTCTGCCGTCGTTTGCTCTGGCGGATGCTTTGCCGCCATGTCGTGTTGGTCGGGTCGATTCTTCGTCGCCATGTTTCTGCTGCCTGGGTGGATGCTTTGCCACCTGGAGGTCCTGGGACCCTTCGCCCCCTTGTCGAGGTTGTATCTTTTTGCAGGTTCAGGAGTGCGGCTGTGTCTGGGTTTGTGGGTTGAGTGCGTTTGTTTTCCGTTGCTTCGTGTTGCGTGGTGGTTGTGGAGTTTCCTTCAGTGTTTCTCTTTCTTTTCTCCTTTGTGCTCTCGTGTTGGCCAAGCTCTGCTTGGCTTCATTGAGATTGTGTCTGTAATTGCTTTCTGCTTAATGAAACACGTGTTAAGGCACGTTCGCTAAAAAACTGTTCTCGTGATAAATTGCTGAACTCTTTTTAGCTGATTGTTCGTGCCGGCCCGGCCTTTTTTGTCCGTGCTTCCTGGGCCATGGGCTCGCACGAAACGGCCTGGCCCAAGTTCTACCCTCAGAGAACCGTTGTGTCCTTGTCATCTTCTTCCTCCGCTCCTCACAATTCCATTCCCAAATCCTCGCCGCCCCCGAAACCCGGCAGCAGAGCCCAAGCAGTCACCATGCCGCCGCCACCTCCAGATCTGGCGGACGACCTCCTCGGCGAGATATTCCTCCGCCTCCCGGCGGACGACATCGCGTGCCTCCTCCGCGCCTCCCTCGCCTGCAGGCGCTGGCGCCGCATCCTCGCCGACCCCGCATTCCGCCGCCGGCACCGCGCGCTCCACCGGACGCCCCACGTCCTCGGCTTCTTTCGCGTCGTGAGTGATGACATACCTTACTGCTCACGATACATCCCCGACAACGCCGCCTCCCGCCGTCCCGCGGGCTGTGACCTCCCGGGCTGGCTCGTGCTCGACTGCCGCCACGGCCGCGCCCTCTTCGCCACCGCAAGCCCGAGCCTTGGAACCGAGGTAAACCTAGACTTTTTGGTCTGGAATCCCCTGACGGGCGAGCAGCGCCACCTGCCTCGCCCCTCGCCCCCGCCCACGGCTGGCGTCATGTTCAACGCGGCGGTGCTCTGCGCTGCCTCCGCTGGAGGCTGTGACCACCGTGGCTGCCACGGGAACCCATTCCTCGTGGGCTTTCCTCTTCACCACATGTACTCGCGACGGCGACACCGGGTACATCAACGGGTACATCACGTCTGCTTGCGTGTACTCGTCGGAGACGGGTGGTTGGAGCGAGCTGACCTCTGTTCACCACCCTGATGTTCACATTGACTGCAGCCCAGTAGGCAGCACCCTTGTGGGAGACACGCTCTACTTCTGCGGCAACCAGGCATACGCCTTTGAGTACCAGCTCGATGCACAACGTCTGTCTATCATTGACAGGCCTCCGCCGTCTGTGTACCAAGGGAGATTCATCTTTCTCATATCTATGGAAGACGGTGGCTTGGGATGCACGGACATTGAAGTGGAACCAAGCTTATGCCTACGCCTTTGGTCAAGGGAGGCAGCTCCCGACGGATTTGCACATTGGGCACGAGGCAGGGGCTTCGAGATCAAGTCTCTTCTACCCAGTGGCACCCTTGTTCCACGGGTTTCGTTTGATGATCCCTTTTCGATGCACATGGTTGTCGTTTTTGGTTTCGCAGAGGGCACTGATGTCATCTTTGTGGGCATACAGAAAGATATTTGTGACACTGGTGCTGTCTATATGATCCAACTCAACTCAGGGAAGACTAGAAAGGTGTTTGAGGGTCGTAATATGGTCTTTCCCTACACAAGCTTCTGCATTCCAGGTATATCTCTAGTTGCCTATAACCCTGTGTGCTGTGCTAATGTGTACACGACTTTGCTATATGCCTATATATATGATTCTAATCTATAGGCTTTAGCTACTTAAGGTGCCACTACCTAGCAATATACAAATATGGAGTATTTGTCTGTGCTCAAGAAATTAAGAGAGGTGTTATTGTGGAGTACTGCAAATCCATCTTCTCAGCTGAATGATTGTAGTGCTGGGTTGCTGCGGATAAGTGTAAGTTAGCATTTTTGACAGGCTAGTGGCAATTTGTTGATCCTTATATATGGTTGTTACCACTGATGTTCATACCACTTGGAGTACAAGTGGTCATTTTGTGTGCTGGCTGTGAAGTGATGTTGATTGGTGTCCTGTTTGCATTATCCTTTTGTTTGGTTAGCGGCATCTTGTCGGCCATTTTACAAGGTTGTTCTGTTCCACCAAGCGCAGAACTTCTATAAACCCACTGATGGCTGTTTTTGAATTTTTTGCACTTCTGCAGTTATTGATGCAGCTTGTACTGGTGAGAGATCAAGAGAAGGTGTTTCAAGTGCATGAGAAACTCAGGTTGCTGCTGCGAGGTCATCATAATCAAGGAGGAACTTTGTTGTGCCGTTTTGTGGTGTGATGACACTTTAAATTCCTGATTCTGTGGCTGGATGACTTCTGATTTGATTGTATGATGGGCCAGATTGTTTGTGTGAACAATGCAAACCAGACGTTCCAAACCCTGTTTTGTAACCTTCAGGACTAGCAGAATTGCAGTTTCAGTCTCTCAGAAGCCTTGTGATTGGAGATCCTGTTTTGGGTAGCGCATTGGCTTCATTTCTCCATTAGAGTCTGCTGCATGCCTGCATCTGCGCTCATTTTGTCCTTCACATCTTGCTGTAAGAAATTGAAACCCTATCCTATCCGATGAATATTAATGCCTTGTATTGTGGTATTTACTGTTAATGTATCTAGCATATGTAGGTTTGCGTAATCTGTTGGTTTGCAGTGTAACCTTTATTTTTTTCATTGTGTTTTTTTTAAGATTGTGTCATTTTTTTTAAAAAAAAAATTGTTGGCATACTCATGGATACACCGTAGCAAAACAGACCATATGCATGTACTAGAGGTTGTTGCCTTGATGTCAGCTGTATACACATGAACTCTGCAAGTGTGAGCTCATTCTGTGCTCTAACAAGGCGAGAGTATACTGTCGTTTAAAAATGTACGGATATGACCTATTATTTGCAACATCGATAAAAGCTACTAGCAGGTTCTATTAGGCTCGTGGTTTTGAGTTCTGAGTCCTTTTATTAGCCTCACATCCGTCCAGTTAAAACCCTAGCTGATATATATATCAGCACCAGCTTCCCAATAGCCTGAGAAGAAGGGGGTCCTTCCAAACATATCGTAACTCGCTCTTCTCCGGACAAATCCTTTGGACATAATACACATAGGTGTATATTATATAGAAAACGCACAAGACTACCGAAAAAGAAAAAAACAAGTGCTCTCGCACTCCCGCGCCTCGCGCTCGCGTCCACCCACTGCCTGCATGCATGTTGCATGCATAGAATCTTTTTGTGTTCAAAACTTCAATTCACTTTTTCTTCTAAACCGTAAGTCGAATCGACGAACCGTTTGTTGCATCTTACTCGAAAAAATGTGCTTAACAAAACAAGATCCAACATAGATATATTTCGTGCATTTTTTGTTAGTTGCAACTCGGAAGCATATACAATTGCAACTCGGAAGCATATACAATTGCAACTCTGTACGCAACAAATGTTTATGCAAATGCAACAAATGTTTATACAAATGCAACAAATATTTGTACAAATGCAACAAATGTTTAGTTTCGTGACACAAAGACAAAGACATTCAAAAATACAACGCAACAAATGTTTAGACAAATGCAACAAATATTTGTTTTTGTGACAAAGGGACAGAAACATTCAAAAATATAACACAACAGACAAATGCAACAAAATGCTTAGATAATAGGTGAAAGTCAAACATTTGTTGCAATTGCAATCGAATAGCATCCAGGTGCAAATCCAGTTGCAACTCTGGGCGCAACTGAAAATCAAACATTTATTTTTTTCTTTTTTTGAAAAAAAAGTCAAACATTTATTTTTTTTCTTTTTTTTGAAAAAAGTCAAACATTTGTTGCAATTGCAATCGAATTGCATACAGCTGCAAAACCAGTTGCAACTCTGGGCGCAACTGAAACTCAAACATTTGTTTTTTTCTTTTTCCGAAAAAAGTCAAATATTTGTTTTTTTCTTTTTCCAAAAAAGTCAAACATTTGTTTCTTTTTTTCTGAAAAAAGTCAAACATTTGTTGCAATTGCAATCGAATTGCATACAGCTGCAAATCCAGTTGCAACTCTGGACGCAACTGAAAGTCAAACATTTGTTTTTTCTTTTTCTGAAAAAAGTCAAACATTTGTTGCATTTATTAAACAGAAAGACATTTGTTGCAATTGCAATCGAATTGCATACAGCTGAAAATCCAGTTGCAACTCTGGGCGCAACTGAGTTGCAACTGGATATGGTGCAAATATAACATGTATAGAGTTGCAAATGGAAAGCATGCAGAGTTGCAATTCACTAAAATAACACGAAATATATTCATGTTGGATCTTGTTTTGTTAAGCACATTTTTTCGAGTAAGATGCAACAAACGGTTCGTCGATTCGACTTACGGTTTAAAAGATATCACATTTTTTCAATTCGAATTATGGAAAGATTCTCCACATGCATGTATCTGGTGGGTGAGTAGAGACGTGAAGCAAATGAGCTGTCATCACGCGTTTGGTCTGGATCATTAGTTTTGCATGCATGCATGTGCGCTTGCTGGGGTCTGTGCATTTGCTATATAAAATGCACCCAGGTGCATTATAGCAAAACACTATATATATATATATATATATATATATATATATATATATATATATATATATATATATATATATATATATAATTCTACGTACTTTGCGTTTGACTTATTCTTTCGCATATTTGAATAAATTTTTTGAATAAAATTAAAAGTCAAATATTTTAGAAAAGTCAAATATTTGGATACGTAAACCTATCCGAGACGGGCTATAGAACACGTAGCCCGCCCAAGCACGATTTCTCCAACTCACATTTCAGTACTTGCTAGTACTTCAAAAGGTATACATGTAGGAGTACGCGCTACTAGCTACCTGCTGCTAATCGACGACCAACCGGTGCAAGCAGTGATCGATCGATGCACACGGACGTCTCCTCCGTCTCGGCTCCTGCCGTGCGCCTGCTGACCGCGTTCCGCGTGGTGCCGGTGCGAGCGCCAGCGGAGGACGCCGCCGGCCACGTGAAGGTGCCGCTCTCCTTCCTGGACGTGCAGTTTATCGTGAGGCCGCC
>CM014272.1:80768858-80788376 GCA_004135705.1 Alloteropsis semialata | reverse complement strand
GCATTGCTGTGTGGCGATGGCGATCGTGTACAACAAACTACTACTGAAACCGAAGGCCAGCACGACGGACTACTAGTCTACTACTTCGGGCCGCGCCCCGGGCTGGCGTGGCGCAGGTTCCGCCACAGCGCCGACGCCATCAGTTCACTCCAGCGGAGGATACACAGACTCGCCTCGTCCGAGGCCGGCGGCGGCCATGCGCCGCCCCAGCGCGCGTCCAGGTTCGTGGCGATCTCGGCACTGTACTGGACGGCGTTCGTCCGCTCCAAGGGGCTCGCGCCGGAAGACAGCGCGTATCTCGCCTTCGCCGCGGACCTGCGCGAACGCCTGCAGCACCCGCGGCCCATCAGCCGCGACTACCTTGGGGCCTGCGTCAAGAAGTGCCTGGCGAGCGCCAGCGCGGGGGAGCTGCTGCTGGGCGGCGCTTCGGGGCTCCTGCGCGCGTCGCGGGCGATCCAGGCGACGCTGAGGGAGGTCGCGGCGGCGCCGCTGGCCGGAACGGAGGCGGCGTGGGCGGAGCGGGTGAGGCGCGTGCCGCCTGTGGCTGGATCGCGGCGGTGGCGGGGTACACGCTGCTCCCGCTGTACGAGACCGCCGACTTCGGGTTCGGGAAGCCCGAGCTCGTGGATCACGTGCCGCTGGACTACGATGGCAGGATGATGCTGAGCGCCGGCAGGCAGGACGACGAGGTGCAGGTCTCGGTGTCGCTGGACAAGACGCGTATGGACGCGTTCGTGGCGCATATCGTCAGTGTGGGGAGTAGGGCAAGACTCTAATGTGTGCTGAGAACACACACAAGGCTTCTTTTGTCACATCAAATTACGTCAATGTATTCGTTATACTTTGGGCCTCTTTGGAAGGGGCGGGTTAACGCGCGACCCGTCGCGCGAACGCGGACGGCGCGACCCCCACCCCCAGGTACCTCCTGCCCCTTCTGCCCCCACCTCCGCCATCTTCGTCGTCGCCCCCGCCGCCGGCCACGCCCCGCCGCCGGCGCTAGGGTTCGCCGGAGCTCCGGCAAACCCTAGCGCCGGCGGCGGCCGCCTCTTCCCCTCTCCCCCTCTCGGCGGAGCTCCACCATCGCCGGCATCGCGATTCCCCCGCCGCCTCCTTGGCCCGGCCGTCTCCACCGCCGCCAGGGCCCTAAGGCCGCCCGCCACCGTCCCCGCCGCCTGGCCGGCCGCCCGCCCCGGGGCCCCTTCCTTCTAAGGCCGGAGATGGAGGAAGAAGAAGATGCAGCGCTCGGTTGCGCGCTCGGACGCGAGCGCGACCCGTCGGTAAATAGATTTACCGGTTTGGAGGTGCTAAAGTTTAGCACTAAACTTTAGCATCCATTTGGCGCAAAAAAAAACTTTAGCATCCATTAGCACTTCTTTCCTTGCTAAAATTTTTGAGTCTAGGCTAAAGTTGAGCACTAGACTTTAGCACTCCTGTTTGGAGGTGCTAGTACTAAAGTTTAGCACTTTCACCCATTAGCACTTCTTTCTTTGTTGGAGGCGTCGTTCGGGCGGATACGGTGATTATTAAAAAATATTTATTTGAGAACTGTTGTGACGCTCTTATATGCCATTCAGAATACTTTGTATCACCTGACATATAGTATGTGATGTTGAGACAAAATAGTTTTGTGACAAATTTATTCAGCCACAAAACTAAAACATGTCTTTATAAAAAAATAAAACCTGTATTTATTCACTTTTTCCTTGCATTGAGTCGTCCTAAAAAATAATTTAGCCCATTATGAGGACGAATATGTGTACATCATCCTACATCGAGTCCTACAAAAATAAATTCTTATATAGCCGGAAGTGACGTTTCATGTGTTGCGGTTTGCACTCACAATCACAGAGCTTGCTTCCCAAGATGTCAAACGTGCTAGCCCGTTCGGCTGGCTGGTGCTGATTTTGGCTGGTGGCTGGTGCTGATTTTCTGTGAGAGAAAAGTACTGCTGGCTGACTAGTGGCTGGTAGCTGGTGCTAATTTTATGTGAGACTGAAGTACTGCTGGCTGGTTCTGAACCAGCCAGCCGAACAGGGTGCCCTCAAATGAATAGATTAAATCAATATAGTACTACTATTGTGCTCGGCAGAGACAAGGTCTCAGACAGTCGGGGGTGTTCAATTGGGTGAAAAAATTTTGGTGAAAAATTTTACAAGAGAATCTTACCATTTAGGAGTACTAAATATAGGCTAATAATAAAACTAATTATAGATCTCGCCTGTAAATCGCGAGACGAATCTAACGATAGTAATTAATCTATGATTAGTGGATGTTTAGCGGATGGTTACTGTAGCATCACTGTTGCAAATCATGGCCTAATTAGGCTCATTAGATTCGTCTCGAAAAGTTACCTGGGGTTATGGAATGTGTTTTGTCATTAACACACGTTTACTACTCCATGCATGTAAGATTCTCTTAGGAAAAATTTTAGGTGAAAACTTTTTGAGAAATTAAACACCCCTTCCAGTATTTTTAGTGTTTTTATTTGCCACGGCGCTTGTTTAGCAGTGCCGTGGCGTTAGTGATTCTTTGACAGTCCGTATCTGTAGCCGCTGAAGATGGTAATTTATTTGTTAATGGTTCTTTCTGCAATTCTGCGTGACTTTTATCTTTATTGGCTGTAGTCGTAGTCTCATCACAGATGACAAGGACAGTGGTATAGAAAAAAGTATGCCATGGATTTAGGCCCTGTTTAGATCAAAGGGAAACTTTTGAAACTTTGAAACTTCACTATTTATCAAAGGGAATCTTACATGCATGGAGTATTAAACGTGTGTTAATGACAAAACCCATTCCATAACCCCCCGGTAACTTTGCGAGACGAAACTAATGAGCCTAATTAGGCCATGATTAGACAACGTCGTGCTACAGTAAACAATCTCTAATGACAGATTAATTAGGCTTAATAGATTCGTCTCGCGATTTCTCGTCCATCCGTGTATTTAGTTTTATAATTAGATCATGTTTAATTCTCCTAATCTTCGATTTAGAATTGAAAACTTTCTTTCGCAAACTTACTTTCTAAACTAACAAGCCCTTAGTTAAGGATGCGCCGTCATGGCAATCGTGAGATGTTAAGGCCTCGAGCTTCAAATCCGGAGGCGGCGCACACGGCCCGGCCTTGCAGACGATGACACGAAGGACGCCGCGACATGTGTGGGATCTTTTGCCAGAAGCCTAGGCCCATGTATCTCCTGGCCCAACGAGGGATTGCGGGCCCACGCCAGCATGATACTCCGGTCTCGTTTAGTTCGTGAAAGTTAAAAAAGTGTTGCAAAAAGTTCATTGAAAAAATGTCACATGATAAAAGACACGTTTTTCAATGTAAAACTTTTGTGAAAATTTTTACAACTTTCGCGTACTAAACAGGGTCTCTTTAAATTGCAGGCATCCATTGCTAAAAAAAATGCAGGCATCCCGCATCCGGACATGCATGCGGTGGATCAAAAATTCAAATAAATACGTAGATGTCTGCAGAGAGAGCATGACGAACGGAGATGCAATGAGGTCGTGTTTAGTTGGGAGTGAAATTTGCCAAAAATATCATATCAAATTTGATGATGCAAATTAGAAGCACTAAATATGATCTAATTATAAAAATAATTACATAGATGGACAAAAAATCACGAGATGAATATATTAAACCTAATTAATCCGTCATTAGATATTGTTTATTATAACACAACATTATCTAATCATGGTCTAATTAGAATCAATAGATTTGTTTCGTGAATTTACTCGGGATTGTGTAATATATTTTGCCAATAATCTATGTTTAATACTTCTGATTAGTGACATCTGTGACTCGTGACCGGTTAAAACTCGGCCCGAGTGTGAAACGGAAGACTCCGAACCCGCCCTGAAGAAGATGATAGAAGAGGATCCGGATGGTGGGCCATGGCCTACCTGAATTGATCGATCAGCAGCAGGCTGCTACTCTGCCATTGGCAGAGGCCCAGAAGCCAGCAGAGCCCAGAGCTGCCCACGAGCCGAGGCCATAGCAGTTGGCGTTCAGACAGAGGACGGACAGACTCAGACGCAGACGCTGACCTGACTGACGCCATCCATCATTCACAAATCTCTCGCCGTCGCCGCGCCCTCGCCGAGTGGGCCGGGTTTCGAACAAACACTGCCGCGCACGGGCCCGCAGCGCAGAGCAAGAACGTCCGTGTGTGGGGCAGGGCACTGGGCCCCGTGGGCCCCCAGAGCACAGAACGCGACCCCACCGGGCAGCCCTTTTGTCAAATTCGTAACAGCCCTGAGCCCACGCAGCAGGCTCGCAGCGGCTGTCACGCCGCGCCGCACAGCCCGCCACGATTGGCAAGCGGCAGGCAGGCAGTTATGGCTCACTGGCATTCTCAAAAAAAAAAAAGTTATGGCTCACCGGCGGCCAGGCCATGCGGTAGTGCACGCCGGCGCCGCATGGTAACCTCGCGTGTTTTTCAAACGGAGTGCCCGCCCACAAACGCCCGGGACGGGAAACCGCCTCCATCTTCCTTTTCCGCTTTTGTGCGTTTCACACTTGACACTAGAACCTGCACTTTGTAGTTTGTACCCTCTGTCTCCTGTCAAGTTATGTTTAGTCCACCCGGTTCCAAAAGCATTCTCAAAGTTCAAAATTAGCGGATGTAATGCTCTTTGGTGTAACAAGAACAAGAAAAGCTCAATGCAAAATTACTTTGAGGAGAGGTTGCTCCTCGTACCCTAAGCCCATTCGAAATCAGGTAACTAGGGGGTGTTTAATTGGGCAAAAAGTTGAAA
Organism: Alloteropsis semialata; assembly: GCA_004135705.1. Taxonomy (NCBI): domain Eukaryota; kingdom Viridiplantae; phylum Streptophyta; class Magnoliopsida; order Poales; family Poaceae; genus Alloteropsis; species Alloteropsis semialata. Next base: position 80,783,615 of record CM014272.1, on the reverse strand, counting down.
TTTTGGTGAAAACTTTTTGCATTGTGAAGCGTGTTCTGTGAGAGAGGGCACGGTTGTCAGTGTAAAAAACTTTTTGCAAAAAGTGCACTTCTCGTGGAATTGAACACCCCCTAGGCTTTGGCTCGTCTGTGGCAGACACCTTTACGTGGTTAGGTCCAAATCGCGAGTGATAAAAGAAGGCCGATTTACTGTTTGGAAGGATTTGCTGAAATTCATGTGACTTGAGGGAGGTCAAATCCAAAAGAACATGAATAAGGCCTCGTTTAGTTGCCGTGAGAAAGTTGCGAAAATTACTATAGCAATCGTAAATCAAAGATTAGAAGGACTAAATATGATTTAATTATAAAACTAATTACACGGATGGACGGAAAATCGCGAGACAAATCTATTAAGCCTAATTAATCCGTTATTAGGATTGTTTACTGTAGCACGACGTTGTCTAATCATGACCTAATTAGGCTCATTAAATTCCTCTCGAAATTTCACCCGGAGTTATGGAATATAATTTATTATTAATTCACGTTTAATAGTTTTAATTAATATCAAACATTCGACGTGACGGATAAAGCCGCAACTAAACAGCTTACCTTCTCGCTCACTTTTTTCAACAGACCTCACGCCTTTCTCCCATTCCATCTGCCTGCTTCTTCCTTCCTCCCCTGCTTTCCCTCCGTTCCCACTTCAAACCGCCGCCACCACCGGCAGCAGCCAGCAGCCCAGCACATTCTTCTCACTCCAAGCCCCGTGCTCTCCGAATTCTAGAGCCGCTCGCATGGCGAAGCTGGCGTCGTCCTCCGGCTTCGCGCTCGACTTCCTGCGCAGACTCCTCTGCGCGCACAGCGCCGGCAACGCCGACGATCCCGCTGCCGCCGCCGCCGCACCCCGCCACATGCCTACGCCGGAAACGGAGCCGAGGAGCCCCTGCATTGTGGCCAGGCTCATGGGCCTGGACGCGATGCTGCCAGAGGCGCCGCCGCTCACGCTCCGGCGGAGCCGCTCCGCGAGCTCGGCGGAGGGGTCGCCGGGCTCCTGGGACGCGCGGAAGCACGAGCAGCCGCGGGTGGTCCGGGCGTCGGCGTCTCTGAGGGAGAAGCCGGCGTACCTGAGGCAGGAGAGCGACGAGTTCCTGCTGCTCAGCTTCAGCCCGGACGGCCACCGCGAGCGCGACGACGTCAGGGAGGAGCTGGAGTTCTTGCTCGCCGCCGCGGAGGCGACGGGGAGCGGCGAGACGGGGCCGGACAGATCCACGAAACAGAGGAGGAACGGGCACTGCCGCAGGCTGCTGTTCGGCGACGACCAGGCGGGGTTCTCGTCGGGCCGCCGCAGGAGAATGCCGGCGGCGGAGTGCGACATGCAGAACTCGAGCCCGGTGTCGGTGCTCCAGGTGAGAGATGCGCAGGAGGAGGAATCTACCACCACCACTTCGTCGTCCTTGGAAGAAGAGCACGCAGAGCCCTGCTCGGCTACCTCAGGTTCGTCCACCTCGCTCCCTGATTGCATTGCTTGTTTCTCTGCTGCACTATGCAATCTGCATGCTAATCTTGATGTACTCCCAATCCCATCTCCCCATTCCAGAGGCAGCAACCTCCATCTCATATAATAATTGCCGTTCATTTGCAACAACCTGTCTAGTTTGTACTAGCATCAATGTTTGTCAAAGAGAAAAACACAACATGTCAGACTTGCAGTTCATTTCCAACAACCAGTCAAGCTTGTACAGTAAAATTTGTGATAAATTGTTTTTTAGATCATGGGCTGATAATTGCCATAATCATGTTTCTTTTTAGGCTTAATTATGCAGCATCTTCTTCTAGCTATATCCAAGACAGTGTGATCCAAATTTCTGAAACCTCATTTTCATGTGGCTTGATTATTTCGTCACGCTTGCTCTGAATACTGTAAAAGCTGTGGAAAAAGATGTTCATGATAGTAACCCTTCACTGGAATCTAGCACTAGCACATACTGTAGGTAATAGCCACTTGACATGGTCCAAAAATACATAAAACGTAAAAAGAAAAGAAACCGAGTACCTATGATCATCCTGTCTGAACGGCAAAGTGCAGTGTTTTGTCAAGTGTTCCAGTCAGATATCAACTATGCCACGAATGTCTTCCTGCAACTGACAGTGCTGTTACTGTATCCACTCACTGCAGATGAAGTTCAGAATACGTTGGAACAGCAGAACTCAAGGAGTAAGCAGCGAGCTGATTTCAACCAGTTCGACAACCCATCTCCAGCGAGAAGCTCCTGCCATGCCTCCTCAAGAAGTTCAGACAGGGAGAGGAGGAACCGGAGAGTGGTGAACAAGGCTGAGGTGATCACACCGGATGTCACTGGCATGTGGCAACCCATTTGCAGACTGGTTGAGGAAGATCTCAAGAACATGAAGTGGTTGGTCCAGGATGGCGCAATTGTCGTCGCCGATATCGAGTCCGCAATCCTTGATCACCTCATGGGTGAGATGATGGATGAACTTGTGCAGGGAAGGTCTGAAACCTTACGTCTTTTCCCGCTCCGATCCAAGAAACAATTGGGTGCCAAAAGTATTCAGACAAGACGAGCAATTGGATACTACTGAACAACAATGGATTGATGTAGCCCTCAATCGCTCTCGGGGCGCAACACATTTTCTGAGATGTGATAAAGGTTGGCTTAGGATGGTATCAAGGTCCCTGAAACAAGTGAATATGGAAACTAGCATCAGGCAGAGCTCCAGAGATTGCTGAATCTGAAGATATCAGGAATCCTGCAGCCTCTCTGTACTGCCAAGCTCTAAAACTGTACATGATTTTACTCTCTACTTCAACTCCATGTGCTAGCAGCACCTGAATAAACGAATTATATCGGAGTTAGTTCAAAATAAATTACTGCAGAAATTTGATTGTAGGTCCTGTGCATATTGGTGTTTTGGTCAAATTGCAGAAAACTCCTGTAAATCGAGACTTTATCAACAAAAATAACCTAGATACTGCTTGAGTTGAAAATTCTCCCCGGATTGGAACAAAATTCAACAAACAGGATGTTGGAAAATATTGCGGCATGGGATAAACTTCCGGTCTTTCAGCGAGGTGTGCACAGGTCTTACAGATACAGAAGCCCACCACTTCCAGTCCGAGCCTGGAGCCTCCATCAATCACGTACCGCGCCGCTCTCGACCAAAGGAACGCAGCGGATTGGCGACGCCGCGCGCATCGGTCGGAGCCGGCGAATCGCGGGCGACTGTTCCTTGCCGCGAGATCCGGGAACTCTACTTTTGATCGGAAGTGAACTCTACCGTTTGAGCGCGTGGGAAGGGGCGGATGGAGCCTAGTGCTTGCGCTGGCCGCCGGCGTCGCGTCGGGACTCGGGAGGGCTGGAGAGGAGGATGCTGCCATTGCCATGTAAAGGAGAGTTTATTTGTCAAATTTAAGGTTCTTAGTGCAAAATATCGGATCGCGATTAATAATTGCCCAAAAATAGGGAGTTAAATGAAAAATATCGGATCACGATTAAATACCACCCAAAATAGTGAGCTAAGGGCATGTTTGGATTCTGGCTATAGATAGCCAAGCCAAACTTTGGCCAAAGACAAATCAGGGCATAATCAAAATTTGGTCACATAGACATGTTTTGGATGGTAGTCAATCCAAAATTTTAAAACATGTCAATGTTCCCTATATATGTGAGTACGACATGTGCAACCCATATGTTGTAATTTATTAACATAAAAATGTAGTCAACATTGATCTTGTTTTGTAGAGAAAATCACAAGAAATATTATGGTGTAAACAAATTCCAGATTACCTATGTGGTTTATGAAATAATATCATCCAAAACTTTTCTACCAAAAGTCATTGATGTTGGTGCAACCAATGCAGAACTGCCACCTCATCTCTAGCTATGTTGGCTGGCCAACAAAAGCTCGGGCGAGCAAATCGGCGGCCCAACTTCTGGGCTCGTTTGGTTTTTCAGTGCTAGAAACTGTTACAACTTTGACCACTAATTAAAGTATTAAATAAAGGTATTTTACAAAACTAACTCCAGAATCTCTGCATTAGGAACCCTGAAGAATCTAATGAGGCCTTTGACCGCATGATTAGAGGATGATCAGAGGATGGTTACTGCAGCATCACTGTAGCCAATCATCAATTAATTAGGCTCATTAGATTCGTCTCGAAAAGTTACGCTCATCCGTGAAGAGGTTTTGCAAATATACTTCATTTAGTGATCCATACAAAAAAAGATTCCCTCCGTGCTAGATGCTAAACTAGGAAACAAACACAGCCAAGTGTCTCAAGTGCGCCGTGTGCTATAGCTGGCCAATGTCAAAATTATTTTGGCCAGTCAAATTTTGGCTCCTAAGCCAGCTAAGTTTTGTCCTGACTTTTCTGGGCCACCATCCAAACACGCTATAGTCTCGATCCATACCAGGGGGTATCCATGCCGGAAATGGGGACCGTCGCGCCGGCTACCGGCGGCCGCCGCCAACCCCATCGCCATGCATCCCGCGCACCCATAGCGCAATCAGCCGGAGCCGGCACCGCCGGGCCCAAGCGCGTCGCTGCCTTTAGAACCGAAGATGACGAACAGGGGAGCGCTGAACACGGCCGAGGGTGATCCCTCCCAGATGCGGGTGGCTGGTTGAAGCAGATCTCAAGGACATGCAATGGCCAGCTGGGGATCAGGGGATGGCGCAGAAATTGTCGACGAGATGGTATCAGGCATCCTTGATCAAGTCATATAGGCAACAGCTGAATTGAAATCGTGCAGGGAATGTCTGAAACTGAACATCCTTTCCCTCTCCATATCAGAGAAACGCATGGTCAAGGCGAGGAACTGGATGCTACCAACTTACCAAGCGTCCAATCAAGGCTGGGTGGATCGATGAACTCCTGGTTGCAACTTGTGTTTTGAAATGTGATAAGAGGCTGCTTTAGGATGATACCACGGCAGCTGAAACGAGTACGCAATCATAACAGCAAACGTTCAGACGTTCAGAGGTTGCTGAACCTAGAGATATCAGGAACCTGAATTCTCCCTGTGCTGCCAAGCTTTGAAACTGTACATGCTCTTCCTCTCCAGTCTCCACGCTCACTCCATGTATTGCCACCTGAATAACTGAATGACATGTGAGTTAGTTCCTGATAAATTTTAGTGCAGTTTACTGCTGAATATTTGTTTTTTGGTGCATATTGGTAGATAATTGGGTAATTTTCCTCAAAAAATATAATTGGATAATTGCAGTAAATCTAGTCTTTGTTCAGGAATATAAACATTCTGTCTCCAGAGATGTGTTAGACTAACAGAACAGATTCAACAACGACATTTGATTAGCTCCAACAATGTAGTATTGGACTAAAAAAACACAAATTCAGGGCAGTAAATTCTAGTACAAGAGCACAAGTTTGCATGACCCACGTACTGGCATACCCTCACGCACCCAGCATAGGAGCAGGGCACCGATCGTGATCGAGCCCCCGCCTTCGACCACGACGTCACCATGGACAAGATGCGTAGAGGGAAGAGCAGGGGCACATGTGGGCCGTCAGCCGGGGTGACGCAACGTGCTCCCCTCAATCCCTCATTGCCATGGCAACCCTCTGCTCCAGCTCCTTCACAGATATCAAGTACCATCATCAGATACTGTAATATGCCTTCGACAGCACGCTCTAAACAGTGCAAAAGGTGTGGAGCCAGCGCTTTCATGATGTAATATGCCTTCGACAGCACCTTAGGGTCTGTTTAGTTTGAAAAGAAAGTTTGCGAAAGAAAGTTTCCAATTCTAAATCGAAGATTAGGAGGACTAAACATGATCTAATTATAAAACTAAATACACGGATGGACGGAAAATCGCGAGACGAATCTATTAAGCCTAATTAATCTGTCATTAGAGATTGTTTACTGTAGCACGACATTGTCTAATCATGGCCTAATTAGGCTCATTAGATTCGTCTCGCAAAGTTACCGGGGTTATGGAATGGGTTTTGTCATTAACACACGTTTAATACTCCATACATGTAAGATTCCCTTTGATGAATAGTGAAGTTTCAAAGTTTCAAAAGTTTCGTGGTGATCTAAACAGACCCTGAGATCTAGTGCCATCCGAATATCAGATACTGCAGATAAATAGTCCACCAATTCAGACAACGTATGAACGGAGAATTGCAGTGTTCTGTCAATTGTTAGTTAGACATCAATTCTGCCGCGTAGGAGTTTCTTCTTGCTACTGACAATACTGTTACTGTACCTGCTTCCTGGAGGAAGGTGCAAGCCGTTATGCAGAAAAGTTCAGAAAAGGATGCACAGATGAAGTGGTCATTCACCCGGAAAAAAAAAAGAAGAAGAAGAAAGAAAGAAAGATGAAGTGGTCAGTCCGCTTGCGTTCTGAAATGTGATGGCAAGCTGATTTAGGAGGCCCTCACTACCGGAATCGCTCTCTTTGCCGTGTGTCAGGGGCACACGGCAAAAGTCCTTTTGCCCACGGCAAAGGCTTTGCCGTGTGCCGCCCACGGCAAAGGGCACACGGCAAAGTTTGGCCGGCAAAGGGGCCTTTGCCGTGGGCCACTCGTCGGGCACACGGCAAAGGTTCGCCGAGTGCCAAAAAAACACTCGGCAAAGAGGGGATTTCCTGAGCACAAAAAAACCGAAAACAAATAGCAAAAAAATTTATTCAAATATAGGAAGGCACCCAACCACCCAAGCCATCAAGCCGCAAGGCGCGCTACGCGGTTAGTGGGATTCGAACTCGTGACCTCTCCCTCGCGCGTGACCTCCTCTACCACTGCACCACACTCTCACTTGTGAGTAGAAACTCTTCTGATTCCTACCATATTATACTAAACCGAGTGTAAATTGCTTGTTTGAGGCCCTAAATGATTTCAAATTAAAAAATTGTCAACTACAAACTTTCATAACTTTTTGAAATCTACAAGTCTTATTTTGGTAGTTTCTCCATCCGAGGTCGTTTACAAAATTTGAATTTCAAATTTGAGAACATTCAAACTTAGCTATCGTTGACAAGATGATTTCAAATAAAAAAATTGTCAACTACAAAGTTTCGTAACTTTTTGTGATCTACAACTCTTATTTTGAATGTTTCTTCATCCGAGGTCGTTTGAAAAAACTCAAATTTCAAATTTTGAGAACTACAAACATACTTTTCATTAGCAAAACAAATTCAAATTAAAAAGTTTTAAACTACAAAGTTGTATAACTTATGAAGATCTACAACTTTGATATATGTCATTTCTTCATCCGATGTAGTGAGAGTAACATTGTTTACAAATCTTATAGATCTCTCTTATAGTTTCAGGAAACTCTACGAGAGTTTTAGATTTTGTGAACAATATTCATATGAATTTGTCGAATGAAGAAATGACCAAACTAAAAGTTCTACATCTTGAGAAGTTATACAATTTTGTAGTTCAAAACTTTTTGATTTGAATTGATTTACTACTTCAAAATGTGGTTTTAATTATGACTTTGCCGAGTGTCAAAAAAAAGCACTCGGCAAAGAAGTCTTTGCCGAGTGTATTTTTTGACACTCGGCAAAGATTTTCTTTGCCGAGTGTATTTTTTTGACACTCGGCAAAGATTTTCTTTGCCGAGTGTATTTCAAAAAACACTCGGCAAAGATTTCTTCGCCGAGTGCTTTTTCTTTGCCGAGTGTTTTTTGAAATGCACTCGGCAAAGAAATCTTTGCCGAGTGCCCGAAAAATTGCACTCGGCAAAGAGCTTGACACTCGGCAAAGAGAGGATTTCCGGTAGTGCCTGTTTAATTCAGTAAGATAAGTTTAGAAAATTTACTGTAGTAAAACTAAATCAAAAATTAGGAGGGCTAAACATGATCTAATTATAAAACTAATTACACGGATGGACGGAAAATCGCGAGATGAATATATTAAACCTAATTAATCCGTCATTAATCCACATTTAATACCCTTAATTAGTGTCCTAATATTTGATGAATAGTGATGAATAGGAAAAACTCATGGAATTAAACAGGGCCATCCAATTCTTAAAACATGATGGAATTATGAAAAACATAACAGCATGCGTAGGTTCAGAGATTGCTGAACCTGAAGACCTCAGGAACTGAACATAAATAACTGAACCGAATGGCACATACTCTTTCTGTAGCACCAAGCTGCAAAAACATGTCTTCTCTCTACTTCAACTCCATGTATATGACATATGAGTTAATTCCTTATAATTACTGCGGAATATTTCTCTTAGGCGTGTTTTGGTAGGTTAAATTGAAACTTTGATCGTTTATTCATGTTTGCTCCAGCCCTTCCATGAATCAAGATAATAACACATCACTGCAATTTAATCCTACGACATGGTCTGAAAATTCAGACAACGTATGAAGGGAAAATTGCAGTGTTATGTCACTACACTATACTGCAAATACTGATGGTAATAGTCATATGACATGGTCTGAAAATTCAGACAACATGTGAAGGGAAAATTGCTGTGTTATGTGAGTTATTCTAGTTATACATCGATTCCGCCGTGTATGTGTCTTCTTCTTGCTGCTGACTGAGACCAATGCTGTTGTTTCTACTACCTGGAGAAGAGAACTGCACGTCGTTCCATTATTATGGAAAAAAAAAGCATTTTGGTTACAACCCACCCGCACTCCCCTCGTTTTCATTATATTACATTCGCGCGCGCACAAAGATAATAGAAAATGACCAGCAACCGCCACAAGATCTCTGGAGCATAAGCGCGTCATCCTTGGCCTCGAGGGCGCCTAGCTGTAGTACATTGAATCCACCCGGTGCCACAAGCCCACAACTAATGAAGAAGTTCGGTTTGCCCTGGAGCAGCACAGCTTAAGGGCGAAGTTTGCAACCCGATTTCAACCAGCTCGACAAACTGTCCCCTGAAAGAAGCAATTGTCGTGCCTCAAGATGTTCAGACAGTGAGAGGAGGAAGAGAAATTCGGGGAAGTCCGATGTGATCATCTCAGAAGTGTCTGCCATCTGGCAACACATTTGCGGGGTCTTCATATTTATTTTTGATTTGGGCCCATTTTGTATCCTTGATCTGCTCATAGGCGAGGCAACGGCTGTAACTGTACATGGATAACTGAACTGAATAGCAGATACCCTCCCTCTCTTGACTGCTAAGCTTTAAAGCTGTAGATGTCTTTTGCATCTACTTCGACTCCATCTCTAGGCACCTGGAATGTGATCCGAAGCTGGTTTACGATGGTGAAAAGCTCTGAACAACATGATGAGAATACGCAAATACAGAAGTAGGCATAGCCTAAGAGACTTCTGAACCTGAAAGTTCTCAGGATCTGTACATGAATAACTGAACTGAATAACATGTACTCCAACTGTTGATGACTTTGTTTCTGTACTAGTCTTCAACAGTTCAACTCCATGTATTGCAATTGTATTGCACCTGTATTACCGAATGACATACGAGTTACTGCAGAATATTGCTCTTAGGTGCCTATTGGTAGTAGGTACTAGTGAATTAGTATTTTTAGTCAAGTTGCAGATTGGCCAGCTGCAGTAAACAAATTACTTATATCAGGAAAATACACAGCCTGTTTCCTGATACCGCGCGATTTGTCAGAGTACCCGTTGATTTGAGCAACACATCAGATCAACAAGCACCTTCTTGGTAATAACGTTGAGAATTTTAGGAAGGGTCCAAAGGAAATCGGATTTCAGTGAGGTTGGTACTAGAGGTCATACACGAGTTCCCCAAAACCTCAGAAATTTAATTTGGGGCATTTTATGCTGGATATTTGGCTTGAAATAGTTGAATGATCTTCATGTTATAGGATACAAAAATGGATGGCTACTCTAGCTTGAACAACGTAGGATTGACGCTAGAAGATAGCAATCAGAAATTGATGTTTTCGACACAACTACGAGCCATACAACTGCTCGGCTGCAGTAGGCCAAACCATCGCTGCTGCACGTCGCCGGCACGACGCAACCGGAGGCACCGTCTCGTACGCATTCACCGAACGAGGGCGGCGGATCGCGCGCTCCCGGACCTTGATGAAGAAGCCGGCCGGCGAATCTCCTTTGGTTGTGCTTGTGCTAGGACTTGCGGGCGTGCCGGTGGAATGGGGCGAAAGGTGCGGCGGCCGCTGCCGTCGGCGTGTTCGCCCTGCCCATACAAAGACGAGGGCTTATTTGTAAACCATGAAGTGTCTTTTTGCAAAATACCGGGTCGCGATCAATAACCGCGATCCAAAGTAGGGTTTATGTGTAAATGTTGGATCGCCGATCGATAATCGGACGAGAGGAATTTTTGTAAGATATTCTGCCGGACATGGCGTTCCACCGTTCGACGAGGTGGCGCTGCGCTGCCCAGCCGCCGTCACCATCGCCATGCCCTCCTCTAGGAGCGACGCCACCATTGGTGCTTGGTGCATGGACCATGGGAGTTAGGGCGCTCGGCAGTGGGCTGACCTGCGTGCTGTCCTAATCGTCATGGCCGCCGTCTTCGGCTCCATCTCTAGGGCTTTCCCGAGCAGCTGGGCTCAATGGATCTGGCCTTCAATGCCGCAAGACACAGGCGCGGCACCAGCAGCATCCGCCAAGGCGCCAACTGCCAACTGAAAAAATTCCAACTCGCCATAACTGACACAGGGACGTCTCTTGGTCCATGTCTCAAGCTGTTACGCGGCATCTCCTCCTAATCAGTGACCAGGCCAGTCCGGCACGGCGCAAGCGTAACCTCATTTTTCTTTGATTCTTTCGGCTTCCAATCATTTCTGCGTGTCTGCTCCGAGTCCTGCAAAGGCTCTGGAGCCAGTGGTTTCATAATAGCCACACATCCCTGGAATCTAGTACTGGCAGACACTGTTGCTAATAGTTGCTTGATTTGGACCCCAAGTTCAGACAAAATGGACGGCAAATTTCGGTGATCCGTCAGTTGTTCTTGCCAGACATCAAATGCTGCTACGGATTTGTTTCTTCTTGGAGAACTTGCTACTAAAGGATTGCAACTGTAAAGGAGCTCAGTTTACACTTTAGGCCCTGTTTAGTTACATCGAATTCGATCAATTCGACCAAAAGTATCTTTTTGAAAAATGTGCCATCCTCTCTGCTTTTACGTTTACCAATGCATTTTGCTACAGTCAATTCGATCGAATTCGCGTCAACTAAACAAGGCCTTAGCAGCAGAGTGAGGCATCCTTGGTCAGCTCATATGTGAGGCAGCGGATGATTTTGTTCAGTTAAGGCTTGTGTGTGCTTTGCCTGTGCCAAGAAATGTTCAGGCAAGACATGCAATTGGAAGCTATGGAGTACTGAACAAGGGTTGACGAAGGAGTCAAAAACGTGACATGGATGCAAAACAGCAGAGATGGGTTTCAGAGATTGCTGAGCCTGAAAATCTCAGGAGTCTTCATTCTCTCGGCTCTGCCAGGCCTTGAAATTGTACGTGCCTTATCTTCTCAGTTCTCACCACTTCAACCCCCCATGTACTAATACCTGATCAACTCAGTGACACATGTTCGCTTGGCTTATCAGCCACCAGCCAGCAGTACTTCAGTCTCACAACAAATTAGCACCAGCCACCAGCCAGCCAGCAGTACTTTTCTCTCACAACAAATCAGCACCAGCCACCAGCCACCAGCCAACCGAACAGGCTGATTGAGTTGGTTTCGTATAAATTATTTTTGCAGACGCTTGCTCTAAGCTGCATAATGTTTATGTTAATCAGTACTCTTTTGATAAAGCAGCATTCTGACCAAGGGCAGTAAAACTAGTCTTTATCAGTACAATAAAGAATCTGTTTCCTGATACTATGAGATTTGTCAGGGTCCCCATGGATTAGACCAACAGATCATCTTCAACGAACAGGCTCTTGAGATAAGAAGATGCTGAGAGGTTTTGGAGGGTTCTGAAGCTTGTCAGTTTTCAAAGTTGCAAGATGGAAGGAAACTTTCAGGGAGGTCGGCCACTTGGATTTCTTTTCTCCAGACAAATGAATGGGCAAATAATTTGTCGGAAACTTTCAACGAAGATGAGGTCAATGATGTGTCCATTGCATGAGAAAGGTCTCATGATGTCCTCATCGACGACAAATGCATTGCACATATGATCAGTCCCGTGAAGAGGAAAGCTTCAGTTTTCTAACCAGGGGAAGAAAGATGCTGCATTTCTTAATCGGTGTTTGGAGATAAGAAGAACTTGACATTAGATGGGACATCGCATGCTACTAGGCTACATAATGCAAAACTGAAAACCTATCTGCAACAGGATTTGTCGCCAGTCATCGAACTGATAAAATAGTGCAGGTTGCTTTCGTAGCAAGGTTTGAATGCCTCACATAGTCACATGAAAACGAAGACCAAACTAACCAATTGTTCATACAGCTGCAATGAAAACCTCCTTGTGACGCAAGTAAGTTTTAATTTACTCGATATCGATATCATTTAGACTTTCTGCTCTCAAGCAGTTGCCTTAGTCTTGCAGATCATGGTTTGACTGCGTACAGGTTAACCCCTTAAGCAAGCGTAATCATACAAATATGGACACGGTATTATCCTTAATTGGTAGGTAAGTTACCAAGTGATTGCTTCTTTCTGTTACATTGTAAATTGCAGGCTGAGAAGTAGATTGGAAGAAATGGCAACGTATCAGGTGCAAACCAACCTCCCCGTGCAAACTATGCAAACCTCAATCTGGACCACTTGATCTTGATCCAAGGGGGCGCGTAGGGAGAGGTGGGAGGGGGGATTTGCAAAATCACCGCCCACCCTTAATCACAGCAAGATCACTTTTGCAAATCCCCCTCCCACCTCTCCCTACGCGCCCCCTTGGATCAAGATCAAGTGGTCCAGATTGAAGTTTGTATAGTTTGCACGGGGAGGTTGGTTTGCACCTGATACGTTGCCGGAAGAAATTGGGCAGAAAGGAAGAGCGGAGATAGAGGAGGCAAGTAGAAGCAACTCCACTATATGTATATCTACATCGATAAAGTAAGGTAAAAACATTATTTAGTCCTTGATAACCACACCAATATCAGCATGTTTCATGATGCTCAAATAAACAAAAGTTTCATCATAGATGAGAAGCTGGCAAGACAGAATATCGTTAATGATTCAATACCTGGATAGGCATAGAATACTAAAGAACAACAATATTCCAGCATGATTAAGAACTGAATACTTTTTAGGTGCAATAATTCGCGGAGTATCCAAACACAACAGCTGCACCATGCATATAAAAACCAGATACAGCATGGACGACGATACTTGCAAATATTGCAAAACAAAAGGAGTAATAGGACAAAAGAAGAGAAATCGGTCGGCAGTTAATGGATAGGAGGAAAAGGTCAAGTGTGCGTTCTAGAAGAACCATTTTTGTCAAAGCAAAATCAACATTGGCAACATTAAAAAAATAGAAAATGGCTGAATATTGTCATTTTCTAATCTAATATCTCGACGGCACATATGCCCAGATTTTGGGGCCTTCCTGTGTGTTTGTGCCTAACCCACCAACACAGCAATAATTCGTTAAATTTGTTCTTGCTTTCGGTTCATACATGAGTGCCTCCTTTCTGATAGCAATATTATTTTTAGTGATGATAAACTGGAGCATGACGCCACCATCTCCACTAAACTAACCTGTGATTGCTTTGCAGTCTACCTCCTGTGCCCCACCAACCACTTGGCAAGGAGAAGCAATAGTAAATTTGCAAATGGCTTATATTCCACTTGTTTTTCTCCATTTTTAAATTGAAGAAGAATCAACCAAAGGAAGATATGCTCACAGAAGAATCGGGAATATATACTGATACACACGGCCATGAGAAGAGTATTTATTGCATAGAATTTCTCATAGTGTTTGTCAATTGTCACAAGGCAGAAAGCACATGAATCAAATCTTGCTGCTGTCCAGATATCATATATTTCAAGTAGAGTAAATAAACTCTTGTTGGAATTCATGTGTACATCTATTTATAAACCGCTGAGAGGAGGTATAAAAGAAAGGAAGGAGTAAAATTGGCTGTTCTTCATCAGTATAAAGCTCCCTTTGGGCATCCATGCTTCTCGTTGATGAACAAATATAATTATTGTGAACAGCCTATATGTACTAAAAAACATCTCATATGAATCAAATTAAGCAAACAAAGGGGGAAAAAATAATTGAAGGAAAGAACTTTGGTCAGCGAGATGCTATGAGCCAACGATGATCGATCAATTAGGCCACCATCTGCTCCTGCTCCGGCCACTGCGCAAATATGTCGCCGGCGTGGCCGTCCTTGACAAGAGAGTTCACCCATGAGACGTCTGGCTCGGTGGGGGTCGGCACCGGCGCCGGGGATTGCCCGCGGAAAGCGAAGGACGCGGACTTGCGGAACTTGTGCAGCTCGTCGCCCTGGACGCCCCAGTCCAGCTTGCCGTCCGGCGATCCCCAGTCGGAGAGCATGGACGGCGCGCCGGTGGTGGCCTGCGACATGAGCGAGCGCGTAGCCGGTGCGCGGCCGCCGCGGTCGATGAAGCTCTGGCTGCGCTTGGCGAACGCCGAGGCGCGGGAGCTCATGATGGCCTTGGCCATGGAGTGGTCGAGCCCGAACGCGGTGTTCGCGCCCACCATGGGCGAGGTCGGCATGTGCAGCTGCGTGTCCGCCATGGAGTTGTACGCCGGCATGTCGCCGGCCTGCTTCAGCGACAGCGCGTGCAGCTGGGACAGCATGGCCGGGTCGACGGAGCCGAGCAGGTCCGTGTAGTCCGGCACGGTTCTGGCGGGCGCCGCGGCGGGCAGCGGCGAGCCGATCCCGCCGGCCGAGCC
>CM014272.1:80753856-80767858 GCA_004135705.1 Alloteropsis semialata | reverse complement strand
AAGAACAAGAAATCAGACAATACCTAGAGCTCATCGACGGCCAAGCCCTGCGGCAGGATCTGCACAGCTGCGAGGACACCTGCTGCGCCGATCATGACACCTCTGCATGCAGTTGGATATTTAGGATTGGAATCAACCATGAACATTAAATATTTGCAATTAATTGGACAGCTACCATGCATAAACGCCATGCTGGTCAGAGTGGGAGATTTTGCGTGGTGCAGGAGCGCTTAAGAAAGGTCTGTCAGATCATCCAAGACCATCAGCTAGTGCATAGATTGACTATGCTCAATGAACCAGCACAAATGAATCACATCCTCTACTAGTTGTGATCTACTTATCTCTGATCTGCAATCACAATGGAGTTCGGAGTAGGAATCAACTAATCAATTGTATGATAAAACAAAGGATATTAGGACATGAAAAGTAGAATAGTAATATATAGATCTCATTGGCTATAAAGTGGCATCCATCAACTAATAATGCCACAGAAACAAAGCGGTGCTGACGTGGGAACAGGATAGGCAAATTCCACTGGTTTATCTATAATATTGTACAAATTATCACCATCACTGTTCCAAAAAGAGAGTCATCAGTATGAATCTAAATAAATGTAGGCTCTAAGGAAATTAAGAAACCTTATCAGATATAGCTTAATACCTTCCACTACTGGATATACAACAATTGCTGAGAGTCCTATTTGAAGTGGCCGACGGGATTGCGATTAGTATGTTTTGTTCAGTAATCAATGACGGTGCTGTACTACAAAATGACCCTTCCCGAGCGTACAGATGCATATTAGCGACAAACATTTACCGAGCAACAGTCACTGACAAGATGCTGCTAGAGGAATAAAATACTACATCACTGTCGGGCATTTGCTGGAAACTCTCGTTAATAGTTGTGAATCTAGTAGTGTTCATGCGCATCTGAACATTTACATCTATAAACGAAAACATGTTGCATATCTAAATTTTTTAGAGGAACTCATCTAACTTTCTTCACAAATAAAACTGATCAGTTTGTTTAAGAAAAAAAGAGAAACGAAGCTCTAGTTATCTGAACAGGTATCAATGATCAGCCAACAAATAAACCTCTAGTGCTTATCTGAACAGCTACCCCTCAGCCAACAAACTATGGATTCTACACTTCTCGATCCACTCTTCACTGCAAACTTGAACTAGTAATAATAAAAAACAAGAAGTAGTACTTTGCAGGATCACCTCATACAAAAATGGATGTGAGCTGAAATAAACCAGAGCGAATTCAGAAATCTACCCGACGAAGCAATTAGCCACCTGAGGTCTCTATTCTTGATGTCTAATCCAGCAAGGACCCACAAGCTGAAGATATGTCGAGCTGTTGGCCGTACCTGATTAGGTTTGAGGCATGATGGCGCAGGATTGCAGTGGTGCTCGTCGTGTCATCTGCAAGACAAAGAAATCATTCATGAACTCATTACGCACAGGCCAACTGGGGATTTCCTTCTACGTCTTCACGCCATCTCAATCCATGGTGATGCTTCGGGTCTGATCTCATCTATTTTGCTCTAGATGTTGGTTTACAGAAGAGTTTGGGAGGGGAAGAGAGATGGGCACCTGGGCTGATCGACGACAACCACCGACGGCGTCGACGGGAGCAAGCAGCTCTATGCCGGCGCGGCAGGAACTGCAGCGGCTCGATGGTGGCCTTGGGCGGGGTGTGCTGATAATTGGAGACGTTCGAGTCGCCAGTCGGGGGGGTGGAGATCGAGGCGCAGGTGAGGATTGTGGTACCTGCTCCGCGCGGCAACTTCGGCCTCCCGTCGGCGACGTCGGAAGAGGAATCGGCGAGGGAGATGCTACGGGGAGGGGAGAGCGACGGACGGTTTCGATTCGTGTGGGAAGTGGGAACAGCCGAACAGGGTTAATTTGAATCGAAGATGCGCGAGAGAAGAAACCGGCGAGGGAAGGAAAAATACTCGCGGCCCGGGGGGCCGGTTCGGAGGTCCGGTTCAGCGAAGGAGGTGGGAGGGGTACGGAATAGTTATTCAGGACCCAGGGTACCATATAGTAATACATATATATATATATATATATATATGCAGATATTGGTATAAGTTTGCTTGAGCATAACACCCCCAGCCCTGAGAGATAGAAAGGCATGTAAACATTCACGTAAACGGTGCTTCTTCGCCTACTGCCTCGTTTCCTGTTTTCACGGGATGCTTCCTCGTTGGTTCACAAGGCCACCCCCACCCGGATCCGAATGAACAACCAGCAACAACCACTACTGCAAGTACCCATGTTCGTGCAGCCTTTTGTTGCCTTGCATCCCGGAGATACAAATTAATGCTGCAAATGTGTTGACGCTAAAACGCGCCGCGCCAAACACTCACACGCGCGGAATCGCAAGATGCAGATCTGATTGCGCAGAAACCGGTGAAACCGGTTTGGGAAACCGGTGAAACCGGTTTGCTAGGGTTTCCTGCGAAGACCAACGAACGCACGCCCGGGAGGGACCCCGTCAGGGTGTGCGCACCTTGGGTTGTTCTAGGATCGGTCAGGCCACCTAGAACGCCCTCAATCGCCGTGGAGACGAAGGAAGAACAACAATTAGGGTTTGGAGAAGCTAGGGTTTGAGAAACATAAAGTAAAGGCAAAAAGTAAAGACAAATAAAAGATAAATTGTGTTTGATCGATTGGATGATACTCAATCGGCCGCAACCCTTTATATTTATAGGGTGGGGAGGTCTTGCCCCGCAAGGAAAGTCCAAATACAAGTCGGATCTACAAAAAGAGTCCAAACCTATTATAATTCAGGGAAAACCGGTTCCACCGGTTTCCAGATCCGGTTCCACCGGTTTGTCTTGTCAGACACGTCACAGTGACCCAAACCGGTTCACCGGTTTATAAATCCGGTTCCACCGGTTTCCTTGCAGAAACTATTCCTTGCCAATTTTGATCGCTAACATATGCCCCCTGTTTTCTAGTAAACTAGTGCACTAGAAAACACTTCTAAGATCAAAATTGTTCTTCTGGACGATGTTTAAACATACAAAGCATCGGCCATGTCATGCGTCTCGCCTATGTTGAAGTTGAAGCAACTTGTTTTGGTCTCCACACCATCCTTGTAGGTGCCGCTGATCTTTTTTCAACTTCTGGCTGCATTGATTGCCTGCGCATCCTTTGTAATTTCCTCTTTTGAGTGTGAGTTAAGCCTGAGGGACACCACCTCGGCTGCATATACTTAGAATCTGATTTGCTGCTGTTCTCACACTGTTTAGGATTAGTACATGCATCCTTTTTAACCGGATTACCATTGTAAGCAATCGGTTGTTGTAAGACACCATAACATGGATAAGAAATAATATGTGGCGGCATGTACATACTACCATAGTCACTAGGAGCATAATAACAAGGATATGGCCAAGACAACGGCATATATGATCCACCAAAATAATATGGTGCAGCATAATTACCTTGGTGTCGGTGAAATTTTTGTTCACCTTGATGTCTTGGTGTTGAATCTGCATCTCCAGTGCTATGTGATTGATTTTTCTGCTTCTGGACAGCTCCCTTCTTCTTATATTTTTCTAAAAGATCTTCAAATATCGGCTTCACCTTTTCCTTTGATCTACCAGAATCTTCAGGCGCAAACCGGTTATACCGGTTTGAATAACCGGTTCCACCGGTTCTACCAGAACCAGCATGTTTGCTCTTGGCTTGCCCCCCGAGTGTTGAATTCTTTTTTGCAACTTGAGGGTCTTTTTTCTGCCATACCTTCTTGCTCCTTTTCTGTTCTGGTCGTGCTTCACCAATGATTACATTTTTCCTTTTGTTGTATCGGCTTGATTTGGCCGGATCAACACTTTAGGATTCTGTAATTCAATGGTATTGACAGAGAAATTCTTAGGAAAAGGATCAGAATCAACCTTCATTTCATGCAAAGTCAAATGGCCTTCATTAAGGGCCGATTGAATTCGCCTACGAAATACATTACAATCATTAGTTGCATGTGAAAAAGAATTGTGAAATTTACAATATGCACGTCGCTTCAACTCATCAAGAGATGGTAAAGTATATGCACACTTGATGTATCCATTCTTATGTAACTCATCAAATATCCTATCACATTTAGATACATCAAAAGTAAATTTCACTTCTTCTTGCCGATTTTTGTGGATCGGCTTAAGTGAAGGGCAACTATATGATTGAGACTTGCTTGGCCATGTAAATTCAGCAGCACATACTTCTCCATTCTCATCGTCCACTAAATCATTGTTTAACATATGCATGTTAGGATGATCAGATTTTGGCCTAGCATCTTTACTTCGGCTTTCTTGAACCAAAGCTTTTTGTAATACTTGATTAAGGGTAAGAAACTCATAGCCTTCTAATTTGTCTTTGATATGAGATTTCAAACCTTTAAAAGCTAATTCGGCAAGATCTTTTTCAGAAATAATCAAACTATAACATCGGTTTTTTGTATCTCTAAATCTTCTAATGTAATCAGCAACAGATTCATCATTCTTTTGAATAACCGATGTCGAGTGAGATAGCCTCAATTCATTATCACCACTATAAAAGTGCTCATGGAATTTATGTTCTAATTGAGACCATGTATAAATAGAATTGGGAGATAATGCCGAAAACCATGAGAAAGCAACACCAGATAATGACAAAGGGAATAATCTAACTTTCAAATGATCAACACTACCATGAATACCCATTTGTGTATTAAACTGACTAATATGCTCCCATGTAGTCCTATTGTCTTCCCTAGTGAATTTGACAAATTCTGAAACTTTAAAACCTTGAGGATAAGGCATAGTATCAAAACTGGAGGATAAGGTTTCTGATATACTAAAGTTTTATTCTTAACCTCTACGCCAAAAGTATCCTTAATCAAAATAGCCAAATCTCTTTTATATTCTTCCATCAGACTCTGAATATAAAGATCATTTGAGCTTTGCTGATCATTGACATTTGGCATATGTTGTGACATTTGGTTCGGTGATGCATGTGATGGTTGTTGCAAATAACCCGAACTTTGGGAAGACATAGGATTTGTAGTATATGTCATTGGAGTACATGTAGGTATATGACCAGAAACACCATTAACTCGGCCAGAATTAGCCTGAGCAATTGGCATACTAGTTATAAGCTCAGGTGTTGTCTGATATGCCATGACAGGGGTAGAACCGGTAGAACCGGTTCCTACAACCGGTTGAACCGGATTTTGGCCGTACTGTGAGATGGCGTTAAAACCGGTAGGACCGGTTACAGAAACCGGTTTCACCGGATTTGCCTGGCCAAATCCCTGAGAATTCTGTCCTGTCAAATGATTTAACGGCATCCCATATTGTGGATTTTTGGGTGGTACTGCTGCCGATAAATTCTGAGGTACAATTGTGTGCTGTGAAGTACCCACTAGATCAGAATTAATAGCATTACTAATTACGGTCGAGGGTTGTTTTCCTACGGATTTATCAATCATGCCTTGAACAATCGTAAGAAGATTCTTTTGACCAGAAAGTAATAAGCCATTAATTTGTTCAAGGGTAACAGGCGCGGATGCAGCACTTACAGTGGGTGTTACCTCATCTTTTTCTTTTTCTTCTTCTCCTTCTGAAAGAACAACCACCTCCTTGTCTTTGGAGATAGCACCCTTTCGATCCTTGGAGAAGTGCGAGAGGAAACATTGCGCCTTGTCTTCAAGCTTCTTCTTGGCTCGTTCTATCTCCTCCTTTTCTTGTAGCAGGAGTTGCTCGAATAGATGACGATCCTCAGCCGATAGCTCATTAGCAGTCGGCCTTTGAATATTATCAGGATCCACCTCGCCTGGCTTCGGTAGACTCGACATGATAGTAGATCCTTTTTCTTGTTCCCCAGCGGAGTCGCCAAAAAGTGTGTTGACGCTAAAACGCGCCGCGCCAAACACTCACACGCGCGGAATTGCAAGATGCAGATCTGACTGCACAGAAACCGGTGAAACCGGTTTGGGAAACCGGTGAAACTGGTTTGCTAGGGTTTCCTGCGAAGACTAACGAACGCACGCCCGGGAGGGACCCCGTCAGGGTGTGCGCACCTTGGGTTGTTCTAGGATCGGTCAGGCCACCTAGAACGCCCTCAATCGCCGTGGAGACGAAGGAAGAACAGCAATTAGGGTTTGGAGAAGCTAGGGTTTGAGAAACATAAAGTAAAGGCAAAAAGTAAAGACGAATAAAAGATAAATTGTGTTTGATCGATTGGATGATACTCAATCGGCCGCAACCCTTTATATTTATAGGGTGGGGAGGTCTTGCCCCGCAAGGAAAGTCCAAATACAAGTCGGATCTACAAAAAGAGTCCAAACCTATTATAATTCGGGGAAAACCGGTTCCACCGGTTTCCAGATCCGGTTCCACCGGTTTGTCTTGTCAGACACGTCACAGTGACCCAAACCGGTTCCACCGGTTTATAAATCTGGTTCCACCGGTTTCCCTGCAGAAACTATTCCTTGCCAATTTTGATCGCTAACAAAATGGAAGGGAAATAGAATTAGGGAAGGGGGCACTAATAATGATAATTATTAGGATGTCTCAAGTAAATACTGGAAAAGAAGCAGAAACTAAAAAATAGCCTGGTGTACATACCTATTAACAGTTAGGCGAGTAATTCTCGCCGTTGATGAAACCTTTGGTGCCTTCACTTTCTCAAGTAATTTATCAAGCTACGACAAACAAAAAGACAAGTGTCAACTCGGTATATATACAAACAACCTCTGAAACATGCCCCTTTCCTTGACATATATAGCACTAAATGTACCACCCTAGCTAATCCTATGAGCACAAAGCTTCATTCCTTATATTTTTTTGAAATTAATAAAAAAGCTTCATTCCTTATATCTCTGAAGTATCTATCGATATTTTTGTCCCACTGTGATGTATTTCCATGCAAACAAAATTGATTACAATGTGGCAGAGTACATTTGGGATTTCTACAACAGCTGTTAATTTATATCTATATCTAAGTTACGAGGACAAACTTGAACTAGATTTCCACGTCTGTAATTTTTTCTAACTTCTATGGAACAGTTATACCTTACTGCAATGAAGACAGAAGACCAACCAATAGTATAATTCAAATAAACACCATGGCCTTTACGCAGCTAGATTAGGTTAACCAAAGTTATGTGTTTGGCAATTAACCTAGTCTTAAACATCTCTACTACTTAATTGTTTCCTGTGTGTTCTGCGTCTCCATCACCTGCAGAAACAAAAAACAGAAACACCCAAGAACTCCAGCCTTCTTGTTTTGACGGTGTTTCTCGTAAATTGGCCACATTCTTGTAATAAATTTACAAGAACTTTCAAAATTTCAGACCTGGCTCGCCTACCGCCTGCGCCGCCCAGCTCGCCTACCACCTCACCAAGCTCCCGCCGCCTGCGCCGCGGGCGACGCCCACGCTTTGGCACCCTGCTCAGCACTCCCAGGCCGCAGCGGCAGAGCTCCCGCCTCGCGGCAAAAGCGGAGGCCACGTTCACTGACATGACGGGCAAAGCTGTCCAGCTCAAAGCTCTCCAGAATGCGCTGGCACCCTGCTCCTCCAAGCTCAAGTCCACAGTGGCCAAGAAGAAGATGCTGCACCAGACCAAGATCCCAATCTCGGCTAGCGATCTGCGCAAGATGGTTAGCGCTGCGGGCCTGTGCAGGGGCTCGGCCGGCGTGGCAGTGGTCTCCGCGGACTGAATGATCGGCTACCCCCCAGTGTTCCCCGGCGACATGAGCTCGCGGCCGCGTTTCAGCGTCGTTCGTCGGTCTAGTTGTGCTTCTAGCGTGTGTTGTGCTCTGTGTTGGGTTGCGCCTAGAACCAGTTGGTTTAGTTTAGAGCAGAGACCTGTTCTTCTCTGCTGTCGCTGTGCACTCGGCACCTTGCGACCGTGTCTGTCTCGCCGAATGTTCGGCTGTTGTAATGTTTGTGAACAATGATGGCCGCATTTAAATCCTTTCATATCGTGTCTTGGAACGTCCGCGGGTTAGGCGACTCGGATAAATGCTGTATTGTTCGCGATGCTTTGCTCTCTGCCTCCCCTTCCATAATCTGTCTCCAGGAAACTAAACTCGACACAATCACCAGAGCCAAAGCCTGCAGCTTCCTCCCCGCCACCTTCACTGACTCCTTCCACTACATTACTGCCTCAGGCTCCAAGGGTGGCATCCTCACCGCTTGGAACAGAAACTTCTTCCACCTACAATCATACATCACCTGTCGCCACACGCTTACCACGATACTCACCTCTACCTCCTCCGATCACACCTTCGCCTTCATCAACGTCTATGCCCCCTCTGACCACCGTGATTCCCCCTCCTTTCTGCACAACCTTGATGAGCTAGCCTCCAATGTCAACGGTCCGTGGCTCTTGCCTGGTGACTTCAACCTCCTCCGCTGCGCTGCTGACAAAAATGGTGGCCGGATCAATGCTGCCCTTTGCACCTCCTTTAACGACACCATCGATCGCCTGCAACTCCTTGAGCTCCCTCTGCTCGACCGACTATACACCTGGTTGAACAAGCGTGCCTCACCCACCCTTGCCCACCTCGACCGCGCCATGACCAACCAAGCACACTGCCAAGCCTTCCCCGACACAACCCTCACCTCCTTGGTTCGCCCAACCTCTGATCACACTCCCCTTCTGATCTCAATGTCCACCACCATCCCCAAATCACCCCTCTTCCGCTTCGAGAATGCCTGGCTTCTCAACCAGTCCTTCCTCCTGTCAGTTCTCTTGGCTTGGACCGATGCAACGATGGTTGCTGACGCCGCCGGCCAGCTTGCGGCCTGCCTCAAGGTAACCCGGATTGCGGCTAAAGCCTGGAGTCGACGTAACAGGGCGCCTCCCACCCTCATCCATAACTGCAAGTTCGTTATTTTACTGTTCGATTGCCTCGAGGAACATCGCTCTTTGTCCACAGATGAGGTGGTGGTACGCACCATGTGCCAGGACCGCTTGGCATCCTTGCTGTGAGAACGAGCGGCGTTCTAGAAGCAGCGGGGCAAGAAGCGCGCCGTGCGTGAGGGCGACTCCAACACTGGGTTCTTCCACGCACATGCCACGCAACGGCTTCGCCACAACCGGATCAAAGCTATCACGGTGGGGGACATGACGCTCACCTCGCATGACGGCAAGATGACCGCGCTCACGGAATACTACAAGCAGCTGTTGGGCACTGCCGGTGACAACTCCTGGTTGTTTGATCTCCAGGCGCTCTACGCTGGCCGAGCGTCCGCCAGTGCAGCACTCTCGGCTCTGCTGCATGAGTGCGAGGCCCTCACTGCGGTACGCGCCATGAACCCGCACAGTGCACCTGGCCTAGACGGGTTCGGGCCAAGTTTTTACCGCGCTGCCTGGGCCACTGTCAAGACGGAGATCAACGCCTTGCTCGATGCATTCTACGATGGGGCTGTTCAGCTGCAGAGGATTAATCGGTCCTACATGGTGTTGATCCCCAAGAAACAAGGAGCGGCCACCATTGATGCATTCAGGCCGATTTGCCTCCAAAATTGCAGCGTCAAGATCATTGCTAAGATCCTCACCGCGCGGCTGCAACGAGAAATTGCCTCCCTAATCAGCATGGACCAGACGGGCTTCCTGCGGGGGCGGAGCATCGCTGAGAACTTCGCCAAGGCATTTGACACCGTCAACTGGGACAGCCTCTTCAAGGTGCTTGATGCTCGGGGCTTCGACGCGCGATGGTGCCAGTGGATGAGGGACATCCTGGACAGCTCGCTCACGGCGGTCATGGTCAATGGATGCCCTGGCCCATGGCTTCAGTGCCACCGGGGGTTGCGCCAGGGCGACCCGCTCTCCCCCTACCTCTTCCTGCTGGTGGCGGACGTGCTGCAAACATTGATCCAGTCGAGTTGCCAGGTACGTCACCCGCTGGATGAGGGCATGCCATGCACAGTTCTGCAGTACGACGACGACACGCTGATCTTGCTCAAAGGCGAGCTTGCCGACGTTGAAGCCCTCAAGGTGCTGCTCGACCAGTTCTCCCTGGCCACGGGGTTGCCCATCAACTACACCAAGAGCACGGCGGTCCCGATGAACGTTGATTCCTCGGTCCTGCCCGCCTGCATCGCGGCGCTGGGCTGCCGCCAGGAGGGCTTCCCGCAGACCTACCTAGGGCTGCCCCTATCCTGTGACAAGCTGCGCATCTCGGCGTTCGATCCATACATCGCCCATGCGGATCGCCACCTTGCTGGCTGGCAAGCGTCGCTGCTCAACGCCATGGGCCGTGCTGTCTTGGTGAACTCGGTGCTTGATGGACAGCTCTCCTACGTCCTGGCCGCCTTGCTGTTGCCAGTCGGAGCGCTCGCCAAGATCGACCAACGCCGCCGCGGGTACCTGTGGACCAGTGAAGACAAGGCGCACGGCGTGTCGGGCCTCATCGCCTGGGACAAGGTTCAATGGACGAAGGATAACGGCGGAATGGGGATCAAAGATTTGAGCGTCCAGAACACGTGCCTCCTGCTGAAGCTCATCCACAGCATCTACTCCGGTGAACAGTCCTCTTGGGCGCTGTGGGTGCGTAGGCACACCTGCCTAGTGTGGCAGACCGCCCCAATTAATCCAGTTTAAAAGCATGGGCCCACTATCACAGCAGTACTCCACGCCCTTAAACCGAGCTAATCGTGCAATCCGTCGGATACCTTCCCGATTAAACCACATTTTCTCTCGACCGAAACGAAATAGCAGCAGTCCCACTTGAAGATGGGCTCAGGCAGTACAACTCATCACAAATTTTACAACACGGGGTTAACATAGATAATTATACAAATACAGTACATATATTTTAGTTATTACAACCCAGAGTTATAATACAGCAGAAGTCTAAACGTCGATACACCAAAACATCACATGGAGCCCACATATGATATTCAGTCCCCGCGGCCTGAGTCGGACTCAGACGGCCCCCACTCGACTGTCCAACCATCAGGGAGCACACCAGGCCAAGTCAAAGCAGCAATAGGGTCATAACCAACACCATTATTTGAAAAGTTAAGCCACAAGCAAAGCTGAGTATACTAATACTCAGCAAGACTTACCCGACCAGGTTAAATACTAGACATGTGACGAGGGTCAAGATCAGGGGTACCCGATCAAGCCCTTAATCTACGTCATAACAATAATCCACCCTTCAAAAACAAAAGCCGAAGACCCGGATCAAGAGGATCTCCCATGTCCGAGGAACACCCGATTCGCCCGGGGAGTCTCCGTCGCCGAGGAGTCTCCGATTCGCCCGGGGAGTCTCCGTCGCCGAGGAGTCTCCGATTCGCCCGGGGAGTCTCCGTCGCCGAGGAGTCTCCGATTCGCCCGACTAGTCTTCTCGGCTCCGTCTTGCTTTTGCCCATCCCTGGCCGTACCCGCTCAGCACCTGCCATGACAGTGGGATGGGCATCCGTCCTTTGCCACGGCAGCCACAGGAGCACCCGTCTCCTCCGAACAGGAACACTACAGTCCTGGAGAGGTACGCATGCAGGACATCTGGGACCCAAGGATGACACCTGGAGCCCGAGGAGGACACCTGGAGTTCCTGAAGGCACAAGACAAGTCAACCACGACCCGAAAGCTACTCGGAGACGCACCCGAGAGGCCCCTACACCAACCACCCAGGCATGTACGATCCCGGGTCAAGCGAAGAGCCCACCCCGTCAACACCTACTCCGCGTACGGCTCGGGATGCAGGACAGGGTTAAAGGTCTCAGGACAGTAACTCTTATTGTAATTTCCACTTTTTACCTCCCCTCATCCTTCTCCCCTTGAGACTATAAAAGGGGATAAAGGGGCATCAGTGAGGGGGGACGAACAGCTGATCAACCCACATCACACTCACTCGCACCACAACACCACACAGGGACTTGGGACCGTCTCCCTCTCCCGACTAGTTTGTACCCCCTGCTACAGACTTGGACTCGAGAACACTGGCTTTCACTGGACGTAGGGTGTTACTCTCCGGAGGCCCGAACCAGTATAATCTCCTATGTCTCTTGAGCCACCATCCGGTGCCCTGACACGCGATCGTAGAAATATTACTTGCCGGCGGTAGAGAACCCCGACAGTTGGCGTGCCAGGTAGGGGCCTTTTCGCGTGTCGCTTCACCTCACAAGGGTCCGGATGGCCCACGGCGGCGCCTCGCTGGCGCCGGGCGCTCACCTACTGTCGGATATCAATATCCGACCCTCTCACCGACGGGTGGGACCACGCAGTTTCGGGAATAAGATGGGCATAGGAAAACCCGCAAACAAGGAGAATATCAGGTCAGGGGAGGATCGATTTCCCCCTGACTCGACTGACCTGGTTCTGTCCCGGCCGACCTATGTCCGCCTCAGCCGACTCCCGTCCGCCTCGGCCGACCCTCGTCCGCCTCGGCCGACCCTCGTCCGCCTCGGCCGACCCTCGTCCGTCTCGGCCGACCCCCGTCCGTCTCGGCCGACCCACTTCTGTCCTGATCAACCCTACGCTATCTCGCCCGACCTCTCTTCGCCTCGCCCGAATCGGTGTGGGCCCGGGCCGGAGTGGAGTGTCAGGAAGACCCGGCATAAGGACGTGTCGCCACACGGCTATGCCGCGCCCCATCAGCATTAATTGGCCTTACCGAGCACTGTCCGCCTTACCGAGCACTGTCCGGTATGGCTAAGGGATGTGACTCCCACTGTTTTGCCCGTACGCAGGCGCCGCGCGAGGAGAAGCACGACCCCAACAGCGTCCACAGCGTCCTGAACAGCATCCACAGTGTCCCGTAGGCGGCGGGGCTTCTCCAGCAAGTTTTCCATTATTTGTTATTTGTTGAACACGTCTTGTACAGCGTCACCTCCCCTGAGTATAAATAGAAAAATCAAGCCTCAGGAGAGGGGACGGACGCACGCACAAAAAACACAACCCACGAAACACACACGCTCAGACGCATCCAGAGACTTGGGAGCCTCTCCCTCTCTCGACCGCTTGTAACCCCTACTACGAGCAACGCGAGTAACACGAGCAGATCGACACTGGACGTAGGGCGTTAGTGCCTGAACCAGTATAACCCCTTGTGTCCTCTCGCGAACCATCCGAAGCCCAGACGCGCAATCCACTAAATTCACTTGTTGGTTATTTCTTACACCGACAGTTGGCGCGCCAGGTAGGGGCCTTTGCGCGTTTCGGCGATCACCAGGCTTCGGATGGCCACCCGCGGATCGAGCTGGACTCCTGGGACGCAGCTGCGTCTTGGGAGTTTGGATTTCGTCATCACCGATGCCGGGGACTTGGAGAGAGTCGCTCCCACGCCCCCGGTCAACACTGCTGATGCTGACGTCGCGACCGCCACCGAGGCCCTCGCGGACATCGACATCAACACCCCTGGCGACGAGGCTAGCAGCCCTCGTTCGAGGGCCAACGAGGCCCCGCTATGGGAGCAGCTCGAGGTCTTCCTGGGGCCACGGCCCACGCAGGAAGACGCGCGCTGTGTCAGGTTCGCCCTGGCGAACGTCGCGACTCAGCTTGTGGGAGGGGCCCCTCTCCCCCCGGGGATGCTGGACTCCATCCCACCGTATGCGGCCCCATACGGTCTGCGCAACGCGGCTGAAGTCGTGTCCCGCCTGGTGACACGCCTCCTGAGCCCCACCCCGGCGAACAGCGAGTTCGTCGGGGTGATCGATCACGTCTCCGAATCGGTCTTCGACCTGTTGGACGATCCCGTTTCGGAGGCGTCCGACACGGAGCTCGTCGGAGAAAGCCACCACCCCTCCCGGGAATGTTTCATGGCGGACACCCCCGACGGGGCGGAGGGAGAAGCGAGTGAGAGCGGCTCAGGGCCAGCGGGCCCTGACGACGGTCACCCGGTGGCCGACGCGCCCGTTGCTCCCGCTCCGGTTGCGGCCCAAGCCGCGGCAGTGGCAAGGCAGCCGGCCCCGCAAAGAGCGGCTACACCGCCACGACGCTCCCAAGCCGACGACGCCCGGCAACGCCGGGAGGAGCTCCAAGAAGCTCGCCGGCGGT
>CM014272.1:80733750-80752856 GCA_004135705.1 Alloteropsis semialata | reverse complement strand
TCCTTGCCGCTGCCACCATGATACAATGCTTTAATCTGTTGCTATATTTCACTATCCAAATTTTGTGCTATCTATTGATCTGGAAGTGATCAACTACATGCAAGGATATATATAAAATAATATAGTACATGGGTCTATTATTTGTTTTAGAAATCTGGACGTTGGGCAAAATATAGTGAATGAAGAATTAGCCATAAGCTTGTGTTGTTATAATAGTTCTGCCCACCACTCCTCTTTGATTGAAGAAATGTAAGGGGGACAATTTATTTAACAATTTTATAATCACTTCGCACTGGCGACCTAGTTTGTTTATGTAGAAAAAATGACAAAAAGATATTTGCTGATTTTAAAACACCTTCTTACTGGCAATAGTTCATCTAGGTAAAACTAATAAAAAAATATTTTCATGCCATTGCTTTTTTTGTTGAACCTCTTGTTGTTTTCTTCTTACAGTTTAATAATTAAATGTATTATCTTCTAGAGCCTAATGCTTCGGTTTGGGAAACCGGATGGTCTGTCCTAATACCTTTTATTGCCTAATTTAGTCATCAAAATAGACATATAAGCTCTTTGTATTGGAAAGATGCCACAAACCTCGGCAAGAAGAAGAATTTAATACAAGATGACCAACAAAGTTGGTTGATGATGAAAATCACTAGAACACAGTTAGGTTGAGAACAAAAATGATAGCCATGTATTTTAAAATTTGTCCGAGTAATGCTCAAGTTGGCTTGGGAACAATGCCACATGTTCGTCAATAATGTTAACAAAACAGTCATAAAAACCCTCGAAGAAAACCTACAAGCAGAGTTTCTACGAAGGGTTTATTTTTATCTATTTCTAAAGTGAGGAATGTTTTATCTTAATACACACAACAAATCCTTTGCAGGTTCTGATTCCTTAGTCCCTTGCCCCTTCCATCGCCCTGGTCTCGCTCCCAAAGGAACTCGCCAAATCATCAGTAGTACGTGATACACTCGTTAACGATACAAGAGTACGTCCAACCGTCAGGGGTGTTCGATGTTGGCTATTGCTGGCACTCACGTCACGTAATGCTCATAGTGGTTCTGTCGCTATCAGCCCTCTTTTTTTCTTCAAATTTTCAGTAGGGGGTCAACAATTATTTTATGGCTTGGTCTGATATCTTTTTTGAATCGGTGATGAAACTTTTCTATTTGCGAGGATTCAACCTTTGAAATTTATCTCTCGAAAGAACTGTTTTGGCGATGCCTTCGCTTGCAGTTGCAGTTGCAGGTATATGCGTTTTAATTTAAATATTCTTGTCTATGGCCGTGTTCGGTTGGAGGGACAAATTTTTGTCCCTCCATTAAATACTACTTTGACCACTAATTAGGGGTATTAAATAAAGTCAGTTTACAAAACTATCTCCATAACCCCCTGGCAAATTCGCGAGACGAATCTAATGAGGCCTTTGACCGCATGATTAGAGGATGATTACTGTAGCAAATCATGGATTAATTAGGCTTTTTAGATTCATCGCGCAAAGTTGCACTCATCTGTGAAAAGGTTTTGTAAATAAACTTCATTTAGGGCTCCATGCATACGACAGTATTTGGGGACAATTTTTTGTCCTCCCCAGCCGAACACGGCCTATAATCGGATACAAGTTGTGTATGCATGCATGGTAGGGAGTAGCTTGCTAGATAAAACAGTGATAGCGTGTTTAATTAAACTTAAAAAAAGATATCTCTTGCAAGAATTTCAAAGTCATTTCGACGACCATAAGGTACAATTACGTGAATAAGTATTTCTTAATTAGCCATAGCCATAGCCAGACGATTGTTGGGTCTTACCTGGATGGCGGTAAGAAACTTTTTAATTTTGCGTTGACCAATTGCCTCGTTGACCTAGTACTGTGGCCTTGTTTAGATTGGTGGAATTCGATTGAATTCAATGATTGGAAGTGTATTGGGAATTGAAAAAATAGAGAGAGAGCACGTAGTTCAATACGTTGCTTTTGATTGAATTGGTGCCCTTTTTGCGAATCTAAACAAGGCCTGTATCGAAGAAGGCTCTAGCTAGTTCCTTGCGCTGCAAGGCTAGTGTCGGAGCCGTGCACGAGATTCCTTCTTCCTTCTGTTCACTGCTTTCACACTGGTCGGTACATATACTAGGTAAAGCCGTAAAGTCGGTTCCTTCCCTATATAAGGACAGGAAGCATTCCCCTCAAGCTCGCTCGATCAATCTCAAATTGCTATGGAACCCGGTGGCGCCGCCGACGCCGTTCTCGTCCGCGTCGGCCTGGCCGCCGTAACCCTGACGTCCGCCGTGTCCGCTTACAGAGCCGCAGCCGCAGGGGACGTCGCCTCCACGGCGTTCGTGGGCGTCAGCTACGCCGCGCTGCTGCTCCTCTTCCGCAGCCTCCGCGCGTACGAGCGCCTGCCGCCCGGCGACGACGGCGGAAGGAGGCGCCGGCGGCTAAAACGCGAGGTCTGGTCGCTTTGCACGCTGCTCACCGTGCTGTTCGCGTGGAGGGTGGCGACGGCGATGCCCTCCTGGCCCGTCGCGGCCGCCGTGTGGGCTATGGCGGTTGTCACCGTGGCGGGCGGGTTCGCGGCCATGTTCTGTCGTCATCCGTGACGTCAAGGGATAAATTCTTGTTCGTGGAGTTTGGTTCCCCCTAATTGTTGAAGTATAGGATTATGTACGTACGGCTACGCTTGCTCTCTTTCCGGTAAGCGATAAGTTCCTCTGTCCTTTTTTCTGATCTATCCATTAGACTTTTGCTAAGTGCTCAATGTTCTCATTTAATTCATATAATATATCCTGCATATATTAGACCATTTTGAAGAAATTATGTTGGCAGGTTAACGATGGGGGTGATATATATGTTGTTGCTATTCCGGCATATATGGAGCACAAGGATTTGCTAATGATTTCATTTTTATTGTGAACACTACAATTTTGGCAGGACTATTGGAGAACATGATACACAGAAGAATTCATTAGCTTATTTATCACGTCGTGTGTTACAGTGAAGGTGTTCGTCATTGCTCAAAGCTTACTAAGCTAGCTGTGGATGGTGGTGGTGGAGGATTGAGTTTGATGAGTGAATTATTGTGTGATTCAGTGCATTGTATAATTTATTCAAAAACATTACCAGTACTGTATATTCTCTAGCTTTTCCCCTTTTTCATCACTTGGATGGTATTGTATATTCTTGTAAACAGAATCAATAAATTGTAATACATATTGTCGTCCTTTTTTTTTTGGCAAAATACATATCCTCAAATTGACAAAAGAGCATAAATGGCTTCGATCCATCCTTTACAATTTATATTCCCACAAAGGATGGATACGAAATTACTAATTGCAAGCTCCTTAGATTCTTGGGGAAAATATAGAACATCCCACTAGTATACTGCAAAACGTCTAAATTCTTGCCTTTTAATTTCTACCATCGATAAACGCCAGCCATCGGATTTTAAGCAGATATGCATGATTCTTTCTAACCTTGACATTGCTTGTGATCATCTCTAGCAGTCCTCAATAAATATTTTCCAATAATTAGTTAATGATATGTCTCAATATTATTTTCATGGTTATTGAGAGAGTTGCTTTTACAGTTCTCCAATAATAATGTTCTGATCCAGCTACCATATTGGGAGAATCACAACTCCCTTTGTATTTAGGGAGAGTCTGGTGGATTATTAGTCCATCCTATTAATAGTGTTCCGATCTAGCTATCATATCAAGAGAGTCATAACTCCCCTATATTTGCGGTTCCCAAAGGAAGACTTAGTGAAAGACTCTGAATCAATTTTAACTTTCCCCGTCTTATTGTCAGGAATAATTTTTTTAGAAAAATATTGGGATAGATTTGAAGTTTAAGTTCACCCCTAATTGATCAATTAAAGTATTATTTGATTGGAACCCCTTCAAATATGCAAATACAAGAGCACACTATCACAAACTAATATCTCTGCTAAGCGCTCACTAGGTTTATCGAGTAGGCGCACCCGCACCACAGTTTGACACCAAACACGACGATTAACCGTTTCTGTGAACCACATACACAGGCCCGGAGGCGGGGGCTCCCAAGAATCCGGGCAGCCCGCTAGCGCCAGCCACCAGATCTTTCCCCACCACCGTGTTGCTTCCTTCCTTGTCCCGTCTCTTGTTCGGCGGCTTCCCCTCCACCATGGCGCTCGCCTCCGGCACGTCTTCCCGCCCCCTCCTCGGCCGCCAGGCCGGCAGCGCGAGGCCCCACCTCGCCGTCTCGTCCTACGCCGCCGCCGCCTCGTCGGTCCGATTCCCCCTCGGCAGCCGCGGGGTCTTCGTCTCCCTCCGCGGCGGCTCCGCGCCTCTAGGTCCGTGGTCAACTCAAATCTAGATGTTACCTTTCCCCATGTAATTAGAATCGGTAGAGCTTTCATTCTCTTGGTGATCCTGGGAGGCTGGGATTCGGGTTGAGAGACCTCGGCTTGATTGATCCTTACCTCAGTAGAGCTAGGGTGATTGATCCGTACGTCGGTAGCGTAGGAATTGGAGCTGCTGATCTTGATGTGCCCCACCGCGTACCTCTTCGTCCGGGTTCAAACCTTCAGGCAGTTGAATACTATTTGAGCTGCGGGGGGAGGAAGAAATACTAAAGATATTTTTCAGCAGACTTGGTACAGTACCTTGTATTACAGAATGCTTAAACAGTCGATAATCGCCACTATAAATCATTACTTGAAATGGTGAATGGTGATTGACCTCACTAGGGCTCATCACTTGTTCATCACCAGCCAAATAGCAGATCTTTTGTTTTTCCTGGTCAAGGAGGTTGTAACACGTTCAGCCTCTTGCCTCTTCTTTCAAGGAAAGAATGAAACTGTATTCGGACTTGGTCTCTAGAAAAGACTCCACAGGACTGTGGTAGACAACAGCTCCTCTCTGTTGGGTTATTATCTATTTTTAATGCCGTATTGGAAGTTTCTCTGTGCCTTCTTACCAGACTGAAATTTTATACTCATATATGTGATGATTTGTGCATTTGGTCATTAAGTCATATATATCAATCCAACTGCAGATGGTTACACTTGTTGACATAATTACTTTTCCATTAAGGTGATTAAGTGAGTTTCTCTCTTTTTTTAAGCCATGTGTAATTCACTTATTCACAAATATTTTTCTTGGAAAATTTGTAGTTACCTTGTTGTAATCAAATATTTGTTATGTCATTGGCAACTGCAAATCTATAAACATTTTATTGATGGTGTTAGTACATAGTTTAGAAGCTGTAGATTGAAATGCACTTCAAATGAGCAAATCAAATTAATTCAGTAGCTTTTTATGAATGTACATGGTTGTCGAGTCGCTGTACTCTCTTAGAACAAAGCCTAGGGGGCGTTTCCCCCCTGTGCTCGAGTTTTTTTTTTTCTTTATGAACATAAGTGGTTGTAAATAGATCTAAGTTGCCTTCAGTACGTCACATCGGTCTTACCTTCATCTTTGCCATATTTGCAAGAGAAAGGGAGGGTTAAGGGGATCTGTTAATATTGACTATTGTGAGTTATGGCATGGTGCAGTTTGGGATATACAGTTTGCTACATTCAAACACCATTGTGTAGATAGAATCTAACACAGGTTGCATATCACACCAGATGAGTAAATCATTGTTTTATTTTGCAGCAGCAGCGGTAGCAGCAACATCTGGTAGCATTGCCCCAGCTATTTCACTGACTGAAAAAGCCTTGAAACATCTGAACAAAATGAGGGCTGAACGGAATGAAGATCTGTGCTTGAGAATTGGAGTGAAACAGGGTGGCTGCTCAGGCATGTCTTACACCATGGAGTTTGAAAGTCGAGCAAACGCCAGCCCAGATGACTCTATTGTAGAGTATGACGGTTTTGCAATAGGTAACTTTCTTAACTTCGCTATTTCACTACTTATGTTAGGATTTAGGGGCACTGTTTCTATATTTCAGTCTTGGGATATCAGCTCTCTCCCTGTCTGTCTGAACTCTAAAGTATAACTGTTCAGTGTTCAAAGAGTTACTATTGCTTTTAAGTTGGATTGTTGGAGATGTGACTGCATTATACTAATGAAAATAAATTAAGTGATATTCCTATTTGGATTGGAAGAAGCGCGAAGTGAATGTGGTGATAGGTCAGCAGGATCTCCCACTTGCACTTGTTCAGTTGCTTTAGGACTTCCTCCTGTCCTACTTCTGAATACTTGCTGGCTGCTATAATATAGGCAGAGTTTCAGAATTTCTGTCTCAACTGATTGTGACTATATATGTATTCAGAATGAATCGATTCTAATAGCATACAATTATAGGCACATTTTTGAACCTCCGTCTCAACTGATTGGGACTCTCCATATTCAGAATGAACCAATTCTAACTGCATGCATTTCTGTGCTGATGCAGTCTGTGATCCAAAGAGCCTTCTCTTCATGTTTGGGATGGAGCTGGACTACAGCGACGCCCTCATTGGCGGTGGCTTCAATTTCCAGAATCCAAATGCAACAAAAACCTGTGGGTGTGGCAAATCTTTCGCTACCAGCAAAGAAACTGAGAGTGCGGCAACTGCTTGCAACAACTAAGATAGATCAATAATCATGTCAAACACTGCTGTAACATGCATTATAGCTTTGCTCCTGTTGGAGTCTGTGGCTATACCACAGATGCATACCGAAGACTGAAGAGTGACACGATCTGTACTATTACAGTCTACTTGTATGTATCATGTATCCAGTAGGAATTGCTACTGCTGTAAGCCTGTAACTGCTCGATAGAATTCAAAGATAGTTACCATTACCATTGGCCTCACATTTCAGTTATCTGCAATCCTATTGTGTGGCAATGAATCTGACGCGTTGAATGCCCATCGGACGGCGCACGTCAGCCCGTGGATGCCATCCCCGTTCCCAGAACGAACAAGCCGTTATCCAAGCTGCTGTGCTGAAGAAGCCGCTGCTCTCGGCCACGTCTTCCCTGCACCGCGCGGCGAACCAATGGCGACCGCAGCGCCGCTGCTCTCGCCTCAGCGCGCTATCCCTGCACATCTCCCCCGGCGACTCCCGGCCCCGCCTCTCGCATTTCCCCTCCACGCGCCGGCGAAGCTGCGGCTGCTGCTGCGCCTCCGCCGCGCGCCGCCCCCGTGTTGGGCCAAGTTCGGCAAGTTCGAGGCCTCCGACGCCCCCGCGGAGGCCGAGGCGGCGGAAGCTGCGGTGGACGGTGGGGTGGCGCTGGCGCAGCCGAAGGAGGAGGACGACAGGTCAGGCTCACTGTTTTCCTCAACTCGTGCGTAATTGAGAACACAAGAGATGCTCACGTTCTGAGGCACCATTTGCTGTGTGGTTCAGCTGCTTGCCGTCGGATTTGGAGGGCGCGATTCGGCAGTCGGGAAAGGCGAGCGCTGATTTCGTCAATTCCGGAGGCCTGCGAGCTATCGTATGATTCGCGTTGCTCATATACGTATTGCTTCTGTAATTCTGCTAAATCTTCTCTGCTGTTTAAAGTACTCAATTTGTGCTGAAATGCTGATTGTGCATCTTTAGTCCTTACTATACTATTTTGGAGGATTTATGCTTGTTGATATCACGATTGCAGGCAGAGCTGCTGATCCCTCAGTTGGAATTCCTCAACGAGGAAGGAGCACAGGCTGAGCTCTGGGCATTATCAAGGATTTTCCTGGACACACTTGTACAAGAGACAGGACAGGTTTGGATACAAGGTCGTTTCAGCAATAGATATGGCTTTTGGTCTTTCTTTCCTGCTTACAGTTGCATCACTCTAGCTCCTAACAAGCCCTGATTGATATTTTTTATTTGACTTGCTGTTTTACAGAAAGTTACTGCCATTTTCCCTGATGCTGGGGCAGCTGCCCTTCTCAAGTATCAGTGGCAAGATGCACAATTCAAGAGTGCCAGGTACCGTCCACTTAGAGTGGTGATTTTATAGTGAATGGACATAACTTGTCATATCTCATGATTTTCTGACTACAAGTGACATGCTACCGATCTCAATTGAAGGGCAAAATTGGTTTTCCCTTTTGAAACCAAGAACATTTCTTTTTGCAGCCACCGAGAATTGCCCAGTTTGCTTTTGGTCCTAGTGGTGAACAGACAAAGACCATATTTTACCCAAGAATCCAGTCCGTTTCTGTACTAGTGTTATTGAAGAAGAAAAAATATTGGATGCTTCTAGATTATGACATTAAATAGTACACAGATTGTAACTTCAATCTGTTTTTGATTCAACTTGCAGCTTAAGCGACCGGAAGCCAGTTGGTCCTGAGGATGAGGTTGCTGTTATGATTATCCCTGATCATCAGATGCTGGAATCTGTTGAACGCATCGCATCTCAACTCTCTGATGATCCTGTATGCAACTTATGCCTGATCTGGCTGTAATTTTCTGTGCGTCTTGCATTAAAACATAAGAAAAATGAATTTCATTTAGTGTTCCATGCAGAGTTGCTAGAATTTGCATGAACTACAGGGTATTAGGCTAAAGGCCATGCAGGATCTAAGTGCATTTGCTCTATCAGATTAGACTCCATACCTACAAGTGTAGCCATTTCATAAAGAACTCATGTGGATTTCCATGCCTAAAACTATCCATCCATATTCACATCAATTTAAAATTGAATTTGATCAGCAACCATCTTTATATTTCTCTATTATTTGTATTTGTATATATATTCCATTCAATGTTATATCCTCAAGTAGTGTCTATTTTTTCAATGAAGATAAGACCTCTTGTCATGTGGAACCCACGCCTTGTTAGTGGAGATGTTGGAGTAGGCTTTAATGTTCGGAATCTACGCAGAAATTTCTTAAGGTATGTCAGAATCCCTCTGTAAACTGTTGACTGTCATTGTGTAACTATTTCTGCTTCAGAAAACTTTTTTTTTTCTCAAACCGGCAGGAATGTGTCTCAGGGACTGAGTCCATGCTCTGCCCTTGATAAGCATTAATAACTATTTATATTTTCTGAAGTATAGAGTCATGTTCTAAACTATGGTAGTTGTACCTGTAAATCATCTGGTTATTTTGAACAGTTATATTTTCTAATGAATCTAGTAGTGTGTTAGCTGTCAGCA
This sequence comes from Alloteropsis semialata, assembly GCA_004135705.1. Lineage (NCBI taxonomy): Eukaryota > Viridiplantae > Streptophyta > Magnoliopsida > Poales > Poaceae > Alloteropsis > Alloteropsis semialata. The sequence continues at coordinate 80,743,797 of CM014272.1, read as the reverse complement.
ACATGAACGCATTTAGTTGAGCAGTCTTTTTCAATCTTACAAATTCAATGCGCATATTGTTTTTGTCATTGACTGCACGCCCCGTTGGATTAGAGCATCTTTTCTTCTTATATGTTGGTTTGTTCCTTTCTTTTGCTAACATCCATCATTCACTTTGCAGTACTTTTACCACTGTCTACTCAATGAGGCCATTGCCAACTGGTGCAGTCTTTAGATGCTATCCTGGGTGCGTAGAGAACTGTTGCCTTTTCCATTAATATATGATCGAAATAAATATTCATTGAAAGAATAAGCTAAATATTATTTTTCTTTTATTTATGTACAGAAAGTGGAAAGTATTTTTTGATGATCCAAACAGACCAAATCGGTATTTGCTTGCCAGAGAACTCACTAGTCGCCCTGATGCAACAGATATTGAGGTAAGGCGTAAGACACTGGGACTAATTATTATTTTGTTCGTTTTGTGCATTCTGCGTTGTTGAAAAAATGAATCAAAGCATGTGGCTGCTATAGAAACTGCAAGCACCCAAAAGTTAGCATTCTCATTCTCTAGACATTATTTTGTGGCTGCGCACACGTTAAGCAGCCAAATTATTGGCATTCGACACAAGCTGGAGAGAGTTAACTCTTCTTTTTTTTGAGGAAAACATATGTTTACTGTTTAGAAAATGTTTGATTACATTTGTTTTTGTAGTTCAGCAATAAAACTGTTACTGTCCATAAAATTATATTTCTAAAAAAATAAACTGATACCATTCTAATTTGCAGAGGATATTTGGAGGTACTGATGAGCAGTCTGAAGAGTCGCCATCGTTGATGAACAATGTCATGGGCGTGTTTAGTTCTGTGAGCCGGTTTATGAGGGTTATCTCCAAGTGAAAATGGGCATTTGAAATCGTTGATAATCACCATGATGGTTTATTCTCAAATCTTAGTTATGCAATAAGATAGTTTTGGTGTGCATCTCTGCCGTTTTCAGTCTGCAACTCCATGGTTACAGATGTTTGGAGCAACATCCAGTATGGTTTGGCATTTCAGCGTTGCTATCTAAAGTGTACACGTAACACACCGTGGATTCATCAAACCATCCAAAGATTCCACACTATCCAACTTTATGTATGTAACTTTGTAGGAAAAAAAAACTCTGTACATAGTTCTCAGCCTGTTCGGTTGGCTGGCGGCTGGTGGCTGGTGCTGATTTATTGTGAGAGAAAAGTACTGCTGGCTGGCTGGTGGCTGGTGCTGATTTGTTGTGAGAGAAAAGTACTGCTGGCTGGTGGCTAATAAGCCAACCGAACATGCTGGAAGATTCGAATCGCAATTCACTATTGTGTTCATGTATTATGATCAGCACACAAGCTGCTAACTCAGGGAAGGGAAGGCTGTACAAACATAAATCCAATTCTCTGTTTTTACATGTGTGTTGTGAATCAAAACAATTTCTTTATCCTATAATGAGAGTCAGGATATATATCCTCTGAAATGACACGCTTATCCCCTGCATATATACACCAAATGATGAAGTGATCAAATTTTGACAAACATTTGAATGAAGTGAACTAAACACGTCCAGAATCTTCAGCTAATGCGATCAGTGCTCCCTGTTCTCCACAGGCGAGGTGGAGGCACTGTGAGGTCCTGACAGCCGGTGCCCATTCGAACCCTGCTCCGCTGCTGCCGTCGTCGGCGATGACCGCGCCAGCAGCGCCGACGAGCACGCCGCGCCCGCGCTTGACGGCGACGGCCCCAGGCCGAGGTGCTGCCCCCACTTGAGCCCCTGCAGCTGGCTCCCGCCCTCGCCTCCCGCCGCCGATTTGCCGCCTTGCGTTCCGACGTACGACGTGATGGCGGCCGCCAGCGCCGTGTGGAAGCTCGGGTCCGACGTGATCGCCTTCGCTAGCGTGTCGGTGAGCACGCCCGCCGGCGCGCTCCCGCTCGCGGAAGCCTTCTGCTGCTGGTGGAGCACCGCCGGGACCTCGCCGCGCGAGAGAGCATCGAACGAGCTGAGCTTGCTGCCGTTGAACAGCGACGCAGCTGGGGACCCGTAGCTCAGGTACCCGGCACCACCGGCCGCCGGCCACGCAGCGCCGGACAGCGCGATCGGCCCGGAGGTGGAGAAGAGAAGCTCGTGGGAGGGTACCTCGCGCCGTGCCCGAAGCTCGACGAGAACCTGTTGCTCAGCGAGAATACCTGCGAGGTGGCCGCCGGCGAGGTGAGGTCGAGGGTGATGGTCGGGTAGGACGGGGTGGAGGTGATGGACGCGGCGCCGCCGTTCGGGAGGAAGAAGTGTCTGGAGGCGGCGTCGTGCGCCGCCGCCGGGAAGCCGAAGCTGAGTCCCGCCGCGGCGGGGGAGGCGGCGGGGAAGCTGAGGGAGGTGGAGGAGCCCGAGGTGAGCATGGACGCCGCGGCGGAGGTGGTGGAGGCCATGGCGGTGGCAGAGGCGGAGAGCGGGTGGTTGTGCGTGCCCTCGTAGGTGGTGATCAGGATCGACATGTCGTCCGCGCACCTCTGCACCTGCACAATGTTACACGGCGTGGTGAGTGACAGAGTGAGGAGATTCTTGCTGAAAATTACTGAGCCCAGATTAAGTAGCATTGTCTACTTAATCCCTGTATAATAAACCTTTAAAACGACATATCAATCTCCCACGCACTGACATGTTGCATTTCAGTTCGTGTACATCCGTCATGAGCTCTTCACTAGCTATCTTTTTTTTTTTCTGCGAGGAACACTACCTATCCAGTCTCGAGTACTAACTCCGTTCTTAAATATACGAGACCATTGGCTTTTTTCCTTTGTTTGACTATCAATAAATTAAATATTATTGATATTATATGTATTGGTACCCATTTTACTTTATTCAACAAAATAAACTAAGGAAATATTGTTGATCAAGGTTGAAATAAAAAGTCAACAATGTCATATATTTAAGAACGGAGGGAGTAACAGATAAGTGACAGTTTTTAATTTTTTATACCTCCAAAATTGTCGAGCAAATATTGCCTGGGAAAAAAACTAGAAAAACGTTACGAAATACACGTGTTTCTAGTCGAGCAAATATTTTTTGTAATATAGTGTATCGTATTATCTATATATCACCTGAAATTTTTGAACTAAAAATGCAAATGGTGGAAGGAAAGGAAGAAAATTCTTATTGGTGGTAAATTTCATCAATTTAAATAGCTTAGGGAAGATTAACCATTTGAAATTTTGTATTGAGTTTGGCAAAAAGAAAAAAAAATAGAGTTGGGGTTAGAAATGCATATTGGTTTTTTCGTAATAAAACTCAAAAATGATCAATTGACTCCTAAGGCCTAATCCTGTACTTTGCCCTCTTTTTTTTTCTTTAAAAACTTTATATGCAAAAGGTATAAAGTCTTGAAGAGAAAAAAGAATGGCAAAGTCTTCTGGGCTGAGCAGGCTGTGAATCAGCCCAATCCTTTTTGTTTAGCAACAGCCCAATCCTTTTCAGAACACTACATTTAAGGCTGTGAGCAGGCCGCCCCATGGGAAGGAACAGCAGGCCCAACATCCAAGCCAGCGCGCGAACCGGAAGCCCCGAATCGGCGAGGCGGAGCTCCGGCTCCCTAGTCCCTCCCTACCACCACCGGGCGCCGGCGCACTCATCCTCGGGGCTCGCCTCCGCCGCGAGAGAGCTGCTCCCCCCCACAGCGACGGAGAGAGAGGAGTGAGCCGGGGTGCGCCGCGGGCTGCGCGTGGCTTTCCCTTGCGCTCCCGTGCCGCGCGCGCGGCCTCCTCATCGTACGTACGTGTCTCCTCGATCGGGTAAGCCTCCGGATCCCCAGTCTCCAACCTATCGTACTCCTAACCTCAATTTTCGATCCGTGCTTGGTGCAATGATGCAAGTGCTTGATTGCCTGATCCACGAGTTTAATTGGATGCGTTGTTTTTGTTGCATTCCGTAAGACCTAACGCTCAATTAAGCTCGTCTATTGCCAATGGTAGAAGTAGAATCCACCATAGACGACTGTACAGAGGCTTCGGAAGCCATTGTATCAGTTTAACCGGACTTGGGAGACCTAGTAAGAAGTTGTAAGTATATCAAGTAAGTGACAGGCTGTCAGCATTTGTTTGTTGGTTAAGAGGTCCATGTCAACTAGTCACTTGCAGTTTAAATTCCTCGTGGACCGTATAAGCAATGATTGCTCAGACTTCCAAGTTCCAACTGAGCATAATTTGGGCCATCCATTGACTCAAAACCCATGTTCTATAGAAATCGTATAATAATGATGCCTTTGTTAGTTGGGCACCTAGATTCAGTCCCCAGCTAGGCGGCTACTCGCCCCCAAGTCAATCTCTGGCGACTACATTATGTTCATCTTAAATAAAGTCCTTCTGTTTTCAACTAAATAAATAAATTATCATTGTAAAGGAGACTTGGATTCAGTTTTGGAGTTTTCCATGTTCAGAGCATTGTACTTCTGAACTGAAAATGTGTACTTTGAAAGACGAGAGTTGAGCAGTATTGTTTGATGTAGATGAGTAGATCATGTATGTACCTGTTTTCTGACGGGGCATCCTGCTGCCACTGTGCACCGGTAGTAAGCACGGGGGCATGGGTTCCCCTTGGATATCTTCTGCCCATACTTCCTCCATTGGCATCCATCATTCATCTGATCAACAACCCAAATTAAAGCATGTTTGCATGTTATTCAGGTCATCTCATCATCACCATGTATCATTAGCTGCTGCTACTACACATATCAAGCATGCATATTAGACATTTCTCTGAGATGTAATGTGTTGTCTACGTACCGTTGGTGCATCACACCTTGCCCTTACGGAGACCCTTGCCTTCTTGGCCTGCGGCAGTGGACCTATATCATCCTCGGCTTCCGTGCCAACGCCCCTCAAGTTCTTCAGCGTTTTGCTTGGTGGCCACTGCTGATCTGTTGTATCCATGGTGTCGTCCTTGGCCTCCTCAGAACTACCTTCAGGGCTCAAGGTCAGCACATCGGGCTGTAACTTCGCGTTGTTAGCTGCACCAACTTTGCAGTCTGACAATCCAAGAGAGAGCCCTCCTTCTTTAATGTTCATGGAGCCTTCTCTCTCTTTGCCTTCATCAGACATACTACTCCCCTCTTCCTTCTTGCGCATGCCTGTGCTCGTGCCGAGCCTCAATGAGACGAATTCAGGCTCCTCGATGCCAGTGGGCACGGCGGTCGTGGGGTCTGCAAGCTTCTTGGTCTGTCCTTGTTGAAGAACGTCATGGAAGTGCAATTGAAGAGACCGGTAGTCCTCTACAACGCGTGACAGCATTGTTTTCAGCCTCTTATTCTCTTCTCTTACCTCACCCATCTCTGCCCTTGTGGATGCGAGTCTATCTTCCTCAACCTGAAGAAGCAAATGCACGCCACTATGAGATCCATAGCGCTTTTGTGAACCAAATCACATATGATAATGGACTTTTTTTATAAACCTCGGTAAATTATTGATATAATCATAAATGCATCCTGACCTTGTTACGACCATTCGAATTTGTTGAAGTTCGATTTGATGTTTCATCCATTTGAGTGTTTGGTGAGCATGCCTAGTAACATACGTACACACACAAAAAAGGCTGATCAGACTACTGCAAAGAAAAGGTAAAATCACAAAGAGCTCATGAAACTAGGTTGTCTTACTCATGAAAAATCTAGGTAAAAAGTTAGGGTAAGGAACTTAGACTTCAGAATTAGTTGCACTATTCTGAATTAAAGGAAAATGGACCAATTTTATCCTATCATGGTCAGCCATCATGCATGAATTATTTCCTTGGCTAATATAATGAACTATTGAATTTATATGCTTATGCTTGTACTAAAGTTAGGCACCTCTTTACTTGAACTTGATTTGTGCAAGGACTTAAACAAGTTGCCATCCGTGATATGATCATCGTCTTTGATCTGCAGCAGTAACATGAAAAACTGTATTTGTAAAACCAGAAAAGAAAATCCTGGAAAATTATCTTGGAGACCATACATGCACCAGAACTGGTGGTTCCTAATATTTCGTAAAAAGATGGACACCTGATTGATTTGGACATCAGAGAATTTGGCCCTACACATCTCCCTAATCTTAGTTCCTGTCATATCTATGTATTCCGAGAAAAATGGATTTCTTAAGAGTCCCTTTTCACATCTCAAGAACAAGAATCCAAAAGAAAGAAGCTCACTATGTCCTGATCATACATAATTGAATACACGAATTCTTCAGAAAACCGCAGATGAACAAGAAGATAGAAATTCCAAACCTCGCGTGATAACTGCTCTTCATGGCTACCGAGCTGATTCTCCCCCTTGATCATCTCTCCTCTTTGACAGAAGCTAGCTAACTTTGGAGGGGCACAATCCCTCTTCGCTCTTTTTCTATCTTCTGTCTAGCTAGGTCCAGTTCTCTCTTCAGAGATTTCCTTGTTCCTGCATCAGTCTATAGCTTATAAAGGCAGGCCAGGGCCTCTTGTCTCTCTCCTATTTGGACTTTGGCATAAAAGAAGTCATAACCCAGTGCTAACCTATGTTAGGCGGTCAACATCCGATATGTCAAATATTGCCGCACTCTTCCATGACTTGGAGACAGAAAAAGAGAAAAAAAGGCACAGACGACTGAGATTTATGTGGACTTCAACGTGTGCAACATGTTGCTGTTGTTTTTTGGCCAATTAATATGTGCGTCCAGACTGCGTACCTTCAGCTGGAGCAGTGGGTCCACTGTTTATGTCCGTATGAAGCTTCCCACGAGTCATCGTGTCAGCCGACTATTAGAAAACTATCCTCACGTAAGAACTTGATTTCAAAGCTTCAACATAGGACCTCAGAATAATAGGACTGTCACAGGGAACTGGTAGTCTGGTATCCATAGGATAGTATCCATTAAGGTACCTTTATGCATTTGCATTCTGGTCTTGTGGAGCTGAAAAGTATGGATTACTCAAGCCAAATTTGGAAACAGCTAAGTGACTAATATGCATCCGTTCTCCTGGAATCCTCTGATGGGAGGCTATTATTGGTTTAGATGAAACTGCTAGCTTAGGAATAAATGGTGGAAATTCTGTTCCAAGAATTTAGTAATAATTAATTTCTCATGTTTAAGATTTTTCGATGACTTGTCTATAGTTTTTGAGGAAAAACCAGTACTGGAATTTGATGAGAGTAGAGGGACCGCATACCTTTTATCTGGTATTGCTATTTGGTTATACTAGAGGACCACATACGTCTTTTTCAGAGGTCAGTATTGCTCTTAGAGAAAAGTCCACTGAATTCCACGAGCTAATACATGCATGATGTGATATGGTGATAGTAGCTTTCGAATCAAACTAATTGCTTTGGATGTGTATATGAACAGCCATTGTTCATGGAATTAATAAGCGTAATGTTATATCTTTGATATCTAGAAACATTTCTCCAAGCTCTGAACACATGTCTGGACTTCGAAATGCATTGATTAAAACAGGTACTGGTATTGCAGTAGGAGGTCTACCACCATTTTTTCTGATGGGTTTACAATTGGGACCCCAAAAAAGTGCAAACTGGGGTAAGGAAAATGAAGGGGTATACATTTGTTTTAAGTCTCTGGTGTACCTATATATATGCTCAGAACATGCAGATCACAACAAAGTGATGACCAGGTATATATAGCAACTTCTGCCAAAAAACAAAGGGTATATTGTAAAATTTTAGAATAATAACTGATTAATAAAATGGTATACAATCTAAGGCACATCTGGCCGAAAAATTCGTTTTTCAAAGAAAGTAATGATTTGTTGCTAGCTAGATCTATCAAGGATCAGGCTTCATCTGCATAGCTTGGACTATGACTATAAATGTATCCTAGATCCAAGGTTTCCACTTCTTCAGGCGCATCAATGGTCCACTTGTATGGTATTCTTTGGGAAATCAACAAAGCAACACAATAATTAATCGCAGGACCATTGACCTTAATCATAACTAATTTTATAGAAATTAAGAACATGATACAGTGCTGTGATCCAAAGCTAGCTGTACCATTTTTTCTAGAATATCGTGTGGGTTCAGCTGGGGTGGTCTTTGAGATTCTGACTGCCTCTTCTGGTGACACCATTGGTGCTCTTTTAGAGGCTGAGTCCATGGATTTGGTTATTTTTAGATCCCAATGCTTTGAAACTTCCATTTACTATTGCCCATTTGCCTTGCATTCATGCATGGTTCTGCTAGTCTTCCATTAATAACAAAGATTATTGCCTTGCCAAGCGGGCGGTAGCTGGTAGGTGCTTATCTCCAACAATTTTAGTACTATTTATTCTAAAATCCTTGCGAATAGTTGACTGTATTCAACCAGCTTGAATTTTCAGTATCTTTATAAATCTTTTTTTTTGCAACCAGTGTATAGCCAGCTAGAAAAGGACAATCACTAAATTAATCTTTGTTTTCTTTGCCGTTTTGGACCTTCATAGCTAGCTCATATATCACCAGAGAAAATCACATTTATATCTTTGCTACACCGTAGCTGGCATTGGAACTTGTACTTCTCAGCAAGTAGCTGAGGTAATCAGCTACCATGTGCAGTGCCGTTCAAGCTTTCTCTTTGAATTGGTGTACAAACCAGCTGGGCTTTAGATATTTACCTTAATAGCTCAGAGAGTTTGCAGCAATTTAATTAGGTAGAACTATAATTTTAAAATCCAGTGCAATTTCAACTCGACAGTACCGTCATGTTAGATCTCTTCAAGTTTGCTTTATTTCCTTTATCGCTATTTCACTTATGGCTATCCATTAATTTAGCCTACAACTAAAGCAATATTTTCTTTATGATCAGTTTCATTTTAAGCTAACAACTGTGAGTAATGTTCTTTGATCTTTCTCGGTGCACATATGCTTAAGCATGTTTGACTTGGAAGAAAGGAAAACAACTTGCTTTCTAGCTCTTATAGTTTGTCCTGTTGAAGTTTTTTTGAATTGGAACGGGGGGGAGAGGATCCCCCACCTTGTATTTCCATTGGCCCCTAACGGCCCGCGTCACAGAGTCAGAGGTACAATCTCAAAGCGAGAGGGTTTTTACATTGCCGAAGCAAAAGCAGAGCACCAGGCGTCGGCGACGCATACATCATCTCGCGGGAGGCGTTCTTTCCACAGGCCGGCGCCAGTTTTACAGGCCAGCAGCAGCTGTCGCAGGGGCATGTCCTCTTGCTGGAAGACGCTCCTGTTACGGCGCTTCCATAACTCCCAACAGCATAGCAGTAGGAAGACGGCAAGGTGAGCCGCAGGGATGCGTGGAGGCGGCGGGGCGCAGTGTATGGTGGCGACACGCATTGACGCCGGATCGGAGCCGATGGCGCGCCAGAAGCACCGAGCTGGCGCGCAGTCGAAGAAGATGTGGTCCGCTGTTTCCGGCGCCTCACCACAAATGTCGCATGTATCGTCGGTGAGAACATGGCGGCGCTTCAGCGCCACCTTGCTCTGAACGCGGTCGTTGATAAGCAGCCAGCCGAAGAAGCGAACCCGGGGCGGCGCGCGACAATGCCAGACGAACTGGGCGCCCATGTCCGGCCCTCCTTGCGTCGTTTGGAGGAGCCTGTATATAGGCGCGGTCCGCAGCTTGCCGCCGGCGTCCACGAAGGGTGAGCAGCGTCTGTCCGGGCGGTCCGTCAGGGCGACATTGGCGAGAATACCTTCAAGCTCGCGTAGCTCGTCTCTGGCCTCAGTGGTGAGCCGGGGGACGAGGTTGCCGCGGAGACCATCGGTAATCGCCTCGCGCACGCTCTGATCTGTCCGGCTGCAGTGTGATCGGAGTGCCGGGAACCGATCAGCGAGGGCGTCGTCGCCCCACCAGACGTCCTCCCAGAGGGAGGCGGCACGACCGTCTCCAATCTGGACGGTGGTGATTGCCCGGTACAGCGGCAGGAGCTCCCTGATGTGATCCCAGTGATGGCCGGAGAGGGTGCCCTTCAGCGTGACCAGGCAGGTGTTCCGGCGCACCCACAGCGCCCAGGAGGACTGCTCGCCGGAGTAGATGGTGTGGACGAGCTTCAGCAGCAGGCACGTGTTTTGGACGCTCAGATCTTTGATCCCC
>CM014272.1:80712472-80731652 GCA_004135705.1 Alloteropsis semialata | reverse complement strand
GCGAGGGCCTCGACTTCCTCCTCCTCGTCCCCTGTGTCGAGCCAGAGTCCTCAGATGCAGGCGCCGAGGAACTCGCTCCACCCTTGCCTCTCCCTCGACCCTTGGGTCTCCGTCGACCCTGGCCTCTCCCTCGAACCGTCCTAGAGGCCTCAGATGCAGGGACACCAAGTGGTAGACGCTCCTTTAGCCTTTGCAAATGCTTGATCCAAAAAAGACTCGGTCTTCTTAATCCAATCCAAGGTCAAGTCACCGCCGTGACCAGCCCGTGTACATCCACTCATGGTCATCCATCCTTTATCATATGAATGAGTAATATAAAACTTAATTGCATCTACACGATGCCTATAATGTCTAGTAGGTGAAGATAGGTCCTAATCCCACCCGAAGATGCGTAGCTGGGGTTAGTTTGCATGCTCTACTCCGATTTGACAGAATTTCGGCAGCATCTCCCCGCTGTTCTCCAAATACACGTCCCGAAAGGGAGATTGTGTATCCGGAGAACAACGGGAAGATGCTGCCGAAATTCTGTCCAATCGGAGTAGAGCATGCAAACTAACCTCAGCTACGCATCCTCGGGCTGTCCAAAAAACGTGGACAATTCAAAATAGATACAGTCTTAGATATGCAAAGATCTGCATATTTCCAACCGTATCTCTTTCGAACGGGAGACGCCTAAGTTACGTAAACCACTAACATGCATGACAGGGAAATAAGAATTTTTTATGTCGCACCTTACTGTTGCGAGTCGAGCACGGCGATATAGGAGCCGAGGAGAGCGTCACCTGCAAAAAGAAAAATATACAAAAGTGTCAATAATTGGAAATTTCAGCAGCACCTCCCCTACACTCGGAGGTTTCCAAAACCTGCAATTAGACAATTGCGCGATGGCCGACAACCACATAGAGAACGGCACGATGGCCGACCAACAAACCCTTTGTTTTCGCCTAGCTCAACAGTGAAACGTTTTTATTCAATCCTGTCTCAAGCTAGATAACCAACCTATCTCAAGCTAGAATGGCACATGTTGAACAACGCAAAAGGTTTGGTGGGGGTGGCGCTCACCTCGAGTACCCCGAGCAGCTCGTCTGAGTCCGACCGGAGAGCGCAGAGCCGGAGCGCCGTGGGCAAGGCAGCGCAGGGGCTGGCGGCACGGCAGCGCGGTCAGAGAGCTTGCAAAGGGCGAACATGGCGGCGAGGTGGAGCAGCGCAGCAGAAGCATCGGGCGCGGGCGGGGCGGCGGGAGCGGGGGCGGGAGCTGGTGTTTGAACAGGTGAAGGTGGGCCGTTTTGTGGGCCGGCAGGGGGGTGGGGTGGTGGTGCGTCGCCCGGCCCAGCACCATGTGGGCCAGCAGCATGCGGTGGAGGAGGCAGTGGCCCAAAAAAGGGGAGCAGGTTCCCTTCGTCATCCAGTTGATCAGCGCGCGGCCAGAGCCGGATCGGGAGGATCCTGGCAACACTCCCCCCGAGTGTGCCGGCCGGGGCATCAATCCAAAGGTCGGACGGAATGTCAAGCCGGCTGTTCACCTCCATGAGGATCCGCAAAGGAGAATAATCATAGCCAGTGAGAGAAGCAGGAGCGATCTCAGCAACATTACCGAACACGCTGAGGCTGCGGCGAATGTGCTCCTCGTCCGCCCAGTGCTCCGGCGGGTAGTCCATGACCGCGCAGTACGCTAGCCACTGCGGCTGTCGGAAGAAGCGGTTGGAGGTTTCTTGCGGACGCTCTAGGGTGAGAGTGGCGCCGTCGTGCTCGATGGGGCTGAGGTTCCTCATCTCCTCACGATCCTCCTGGGACGCAAACCGGAGCAGCATGGCCCCCCTGGAGGAGGGCAGCAACTCCACGTGGATGTGCGGCACGATCGAGCCCAGCGCCGTCCTGATGAGGGGGCCCGCCGCTGCGGTTGCTTCAGCCGGGTCGATGTAGATGAACGCCAGGCGAGCAGCCACGTCCTCCCTGCCACGTGGGAGCCACACCTCCATGAGCTGGACACGGCCGTCCCAGTAGGCTTCATCGTCGGAGTCGGTCACGATCTCCCCGCTTTCCACCGTCTCCTCATCGCTGCCCAGCCCGACACCAACATCATCCGGGGGGAAGACGTCGTGCCCCACTGGCGGGTCGTGGTCCGCCAGGGGGGCCATGGTGTCCATCCGCAGCGGTGGGACCTCCGACAGCGCAGGCGCATCGGCCTCCGGGGGGGACCTCCGCCCCGGCGAAGGTGGAGACGGGGGGGAAAACATGGGTGTCATGGGCGCTTTCCCTTTCCCGGAGACGACATGAATGTCGAGAGATCTAGGGAACACGACCGGCATCCGCACGGCCGGTGGAGCAGCAACAGCAGTTGGCACAGAGGGTTTTGGGAACATAGTGCCGGCCCGCGAGGTCGCCACCGCGGACGCGAGGCCGTGTGGGAGAGGAAGCTCAAAGTCAGGTTCGGCAGTGCTGGAGGAGGGTAGCAGGGCGAGGGGGTCGAAGGCGGCGGGCACTGGGTGAACGGGGTGGTCGGGAGTTGGGGGGGTGGCGCGGCGGAGGGGAGCATGCGCGCGTGGTGAACGGGACGGCGTGGACAGGAGCACGCGGCACAGGGACGGTGGGGCGGCGGCGGCGTGGCATGGGGGTGAGGGTGCGGGCGATCGGCATGGGGCAGCGGTGGAGACGGTGGCCGCTGCCGCGGCAGTTGCGGCAGCAGATCGGATCACGGCAAGTGCGAACTTGGTGGTCCTTGGCCAGGCAGCGGAAACAGCCAGAGGTGGAGGTTATGGGGGACGAGCGGCAGGCAGGCGGTTTGGGCTGCGGGGTGGAGGGTTTGAGCAGGGCGCGGAGGTAGGGCGTGTCGGGTTTGGTGGGGGCCTTCACTGCTGAGCTTACAGCCGAGTTGACATTGGCATTGGCCGGCGTGTCGGTGTAAAGACAGCACGTCGGGAGCTCAGGGGACAAGACAGCACCATCCCCTCCCGGATACTGAGAGATCTTTGCGCCAGGCGCAACCGCGGCGCTGCTAGGTGAGACAGCTCGGGCCTGGAGCTGACATAACGGAGAGCAGACCGCGGTTGTTGTGGCTGTTGAAGCTTGCAGCCTTTGGTCGAGTATGGTATAATCGTCATCATCCTTTTAGGTGTATATTACTATACTAACTATGTGACTAACAACTCCAGGTTTTTGGAGGAATGCGTGTCTAATGGCTCAGTGCTCTGCACATCATAAGCTGATTGGCCATTGTTGCTAATAATGTTAGCTTTCGGTGTCAGGTTTTCAGGAAACTCCCGAGAGGTCGGCTGAAAAGCCTGAAACCACTACAAAACCAACCGTTCCTGACTTTAGTTCGGGCGACTAATAAGAGAACATATTGACACATTCCACTGCAGCTCCAACTAAATTACACATGTATATGTGATCTGCGTTGACTGCTTCACAACTCGCTGACAGATCGAGTAGCAGGTAAAAGAGCCTAGGTCATCGCGGAGCAGCCTCAACGGCTCAGCCGGTTGTGCTGTGCAAGTGCTGATGGAGACTGCAACTGCTGCTCCTCGGGTTGACATGATCAGTTCAGGGGCAGAGAGGATTTGTGGAGATTGACCCACTCCACCAACAACTGAATTAGGTATTTGTTCCATACTTCCATTCTTGTTTATTTGGAGCTGCGACTGCGACACAAACGCCCCTGGCCTTTCATATCCAAACTCATCAACGGCTGCTGCTGTTGATCTGATCGTCAGTAGTATATTTTCTGAAACGGCTTGATCATCAGGACTAATGCTTCTTTCAACATAAAGATAGCTAATATTGGTTCAGAAAATAATCATGCAATCACGGGACCTGTGTCAATCTAAAAATCTTAATAAAAGCAACAAAATTTCCCCAATCCAAAAAAAGAGTTATGAGCACCAAGGCACGAGCTGTCCTTTTCTTTTATTTTCTCGGCTAGGACTGAAGTCTGAAGCAATCGACGCTCCATGATTAGGAATGGCAATGGGTAGGGCGAGACAGGGTAAAGCATTTACCCGCCCGTCAGCATACCCGACATTCCGAGTTTTACCCGCCCGCCAATATACCCGTGGGATAAATTCTGTACCCGTGCCCGTGCCCGTGCCCACTGGGTACCCGCCGGATATTGGGTACCCGTTGGGTAATATACTAAGTACTAATTTATACATCAAAATGTCCATAGCAATAGGTATAATAAAACTTCATGCTTCAAAGTTTAGATAACCAGTAGCTCAGTCTCACAAAGTCACAAAAAAGTAAACAACAACACTTGATAACAGTCTCACACTCGCAGATCGACCACAAACTCACAGTTACACAAATTCACAAACAAGTAAACAACTGCACTTGATGTTCATAGTCTCACATTCAATGATCAAATAACAAATCATGAGTACCCAACCCACGGGCGAGATTTCTTGCTCACCTTATACCCACGGGCGAAATTTCTTACCCTTACCCTTACCCATGGGCGAAATTTCTTACCCATACCCTTACCCATCGGGTAGGGTACCCGCGGGTACCCATACCCATGGGTATAATTGCCATCCCTATCCATGATAGTTAGGGATTTAACCGAAATGGCCCATCGTGGCCCAGACTGGTCCGGCTCTATCTACATAGGCTGCTACTACTGTGTACTGGTCAGGCCCAGGACTGGCGGAAGCCATGGGCCCATGGCAATCCTGGGCTTGGGTCCTGATTGCCCTGCAACTACTTGCTGTCAATTATTTGAACCGATATCCCTAGTAGTTGTGTTTCTCTTTTTTTTTTCACACACACAAAAAAGAGTAGGGATAGTTGTGATTCCCAGACTTGTAATTATGGATGTACAATAACATGATCATCACCACTCAATCCCATGGACACAAAGTTCTTTGACACACATAACTTTGAAACAATACTTGAGAGTAGCTATATTCAAGCCTATCAGGTGGCACAGAATGCTACATACTCTTGACGTTTGCTAATTTAGCAATTTTTCATAATCAGAGAAGCATCAGTGCACGCATGCGTCCTAAACGTTCATGGCTGCTTTTCTGCTCTTCTTCTTCTTCTTCTTCGTCTTGAGCCGGATTTTGCTGCTGGAGGCGTCGCCCTCCGCTTGGCCGTCGGCGGCGGCGTCCCCAGATAGCGACATGGACGCTGCAGCTGAGGCGGCATCAGCTTCGCCGTCGGCCTTGGGCTGGAGGCGCTTCATGAGCATCTCGGGCACCACCCAGTTGGACACGAAGTAGAACAGCAACATCAGAGCACTGCATGCGTTGATCAGGAGAGCAGGCGTCAGAAAATTACTGAGAGCACTGACCGAGTGTCAGCTAGAACCCAAACATTCCTGAATCAAACTGTGAAAAATATCCTCTTGATAAACAAGCCTAGGCATCGGTGAATAACTGAATAAAGAACTGTTACAATCTCGTGTGCTTTCTGATTAGAAGTTAGAGTGATAATGTCAGGTTTAAGATTAGTACAGCCTTCCAAAAATATCTCGCGGGGAAGGAAAAAAAAAACCTGCATCAGAGTATCCGACAGCAGTAGAACCTAACCTATGTCAGGTTCAATTGGCTATTACAACTGCCAGTTAACTAATACTGCATGTATGTGGGATTTCGTATACTCGCCTGACTGGGATGAGCGAGGAGACGTCGCCGATGTCGGACGGCGAGCCGGGCACCAGCTTGGGGCTGAGGATCTCGCTGAGCTCCGGAGGCAAAGCGCGAAGCCTGCCGCACGGCGCCCGGCGACGGCGCGCCACGGCCGCCGCGGCTCTCCGGTGGCCATGCGCTGGAGCAGCGGCCGCCGCAGGACGCTGGGAGGTGGAGCGTATCGTGAGAGCAGCCGCTGCCTCCATGGATAAGAAAAGGGGAAGATATTTTTGAGCTCTTGAACGGGGCTATGCCGACTGCCCAGCAAGCTCCCGCTGTGGCCTTTTTGAGCCGTTTCAACAGGGCTCTCGCCTTCTGGATAACGAGATCTGTCTCTTGGCTAGTGTGCCTCCTGCGCTCTGGTTCGGTGGCTGCCTGGATGGCTGGCAGTGGTAGCGCTGCAGACTTGCATGAGCATGGTAGGAACGGCCTGATGGGCTTCTCCAATCAAGTTGGAAAAACTAGGCCCATTTATGACCCATACTGAACATGCGCTCCAACCAGTTGAGAGCCCAGAAAGTGCATTGAGGGCTGAGGCCCAGATAGACTTCATACCAGATGGCGTTTTTTCTCGGATACCAAGTTACAAGGCCTGGTTAAATTTTTTAGCAGGCCTATAAGGCCTGATTAAGAAGTAAGAACCCAATTAATAATCCTTCTTTTCCTCAAAAAAGGATCCTTCTTAGACTACTCCAAGTTTTCGTTATCCTACATTTCGTGGTGGCGTGTCATGTTCGGCTTCTCTCGCAAGCTTCTACGGGGAGAGAAACGAGTCCTCGTTTCATGATGTCGCGCTCGTCTTCTTTCGCAAATTTCCATGGGTTCGGTCGTAGTAACTCGCAACTCCGGACTTGCCGGGTCAATCCGGTGTGCGATTCAAAGAAAGAAAAAAAAAGGTCATGCCCAACGTGTCATCCGACACATTTTTTTCTCCCTCGATTGCTGCCACGCCATGCATGCACGATCTCGATGACGTGCGCGCGTGCGTGATTACGTGGACTGGTACTCGCGATAAGATAGCGCATGGAGCCGCCCGGCCAAAGTTTTATTTCACACCACAATATAATGTGCGCGTGGAGCGGGCGGCCGATTTTCACACACCGCGTGAAACTCCGCGAGCATCCGCGCCGGGCATGCACGCAGGTGCATTCACATTCTTCCACACTGTTCAAACTACCAGCTTCACAAGTTCCTAATTGGTCGTGTGGAATTCTTTGTTCTTCAATATATACAGGATATATAATTAATTAGTATACAAACAAGGGTGAAGTAACGTAGATATATCAGCTTGATAGTGCCCGAGAATCCATGTCTCAAGTGTGTTCTAAATGTGACTAGAAATGCCAAAGCTAATAGCTTTATGCCTTTATTGATTAGTTGATTTTGTTATTTTAAAGTTCCTTGATACTTTGTTAAGTACTAGAGGACGCCATTGGTTTTCCTTCCGAGCATTATTGCTAAGTGGGTTATCTAAAGGACTCCTAGTTTGAACGAAACGAAAGATAAATATGAGCATCCATGCTGTAGCTACGACTTGTTTAATTATTATGGGTATAATTGGCGTTGTCCAAAACGTATTCCAAGGGTTGCAGTTTAAGATGGGCCAAACAGTTGACACTGTTCATGAAAAATAAAGCTATACCACCTTAACATTGTAGCTAGCTAGCGTACATGAATTGAAATCCCCTTCATAATTTCGATACATATGGATCCAATCGTGAAAGAATGCATGTAAACGAATCAAAATCAAGCCACACAAAACATATCGATCGCTCTCTCCGCCAGTACATGCGTGATCTGTCATCAGAGTCAAATTAAGCACGACCCCACATATCACTTCAATAATGCAACTTCATCAGTGCAATTTGCCTCCTCTCCAGATATCTCATCGCTTCGATCAGCATCATTCTCTGTGTCCTTGCTTCTGAACGGACAATCAGTCCTTGTCTACTCAAGTCACATCAGCCTCTCGCAGATGATCGACATTGGTGCTTGAATTGCAGAAGATTTTATATTACTTTGCGCGTCAAGAGGTCTCTCTCTAGATTTTGGCTAGACGTATGCTACCCTTGACTTCACACTAGCTAGGGCAGAATATTGACCGGTGAGTCATGCATGCAGACAAAGCATCCATTGCTTACTGGATCATGGATGTGTAGATTAGGTATATACATGGTCAATTTCTTTCTATGCAGTACAACCTAGATGCTTTATTTTACAGGTTTCCAACGACTCCATGTAGGTTATTAATTGCCATGAAATTGCCAGCTTTTGGAACTACTACCTAGTAGTATATATAATTATACGAAACAAGGTAGGTAGTCTACGTTTTACTAGAACAAAATATCAAGTATGAAATCAGAAATCAGCCTGACATCATGAATTCCTCACGCCACAAAAGCAATAGCAGGTGCATATACAAGCATGGATACAAATCAGCTGAATCCATACTACAAACAATATATCTGTTGTTTGGTGTTGTTAGCAAACTAAGTATCGAAAGAGGCTACTAGCTAGTTTAGCTAGCCAATAATATCAAGTTGGAATAAAAAATGATGAAGTCAGTGTTACTAAAATCATTTATTTGTGCTATATATATTGAGGCTAAAACCAAAGAGATACTGGCAAGCAACATATCCTTTGATTGCTTGTTGCCATTGTGAACACTCAAGAGCACGCTCATCAAAAGCAAACAGTGAACAAGACATGTCAAGAAAGCTAGACGTACCAGCTAGGCATTTTTGCCCACACTATACTATTAGGTCACGGCCAGATGATATATATGCTGATGTCACTTTGCTCGTCATTTTGAGCACTTACATCGTAAAAGGGTACTGTTTCTTGACAGTATAGAAAACTGATCACAGCTTGTCATGAAAATAGGATAAAGATACTAACTGCAATAAATTCATTGAAGCTTTGACAAAACTAGAGATAAATCTTAGCCAAATGTTAAAGGAGGATTTGTTACCATACTGTCGTTGTTTTCCTCATATCTCTCTCTGCCACATCTAGTGACATGCATGCATGGTTATGTGCCAGTAACTAGTTGATCCTACATTCCTACCCAATTTCCCCATCAAACGGTTGTTTATGACCACACGCACTATCGGGAATGTAGCAGGCAGAATGCACTAAAGTTTACGGCTAGCATGCATGTACTGATCGAACCCCAAAGTCTGATATGCGATTGACATTTTTTTTTTTGGCTTTCACCCAAAGGTTTCACACAGACCACATGATCAATTCTGCCAAATAGGGTAGTAGTAGTTAGTTATCTCTTGATAAAAACAGAGAGAGCTGTAACAAATTTTGGTAGTGTATACGGATGGTGATGTGCCCACATATGTATCGGCAAACATTATAAAAGAGAACCTGACATTACTTGATCAACTACTAAACCTCATAATATATAGGGCCACCAGAAAACTGGATATGATATTATGATCTACACATATATGCAACGCGGTTTCATACTCTACTACTTTCCTACGTACACACTGTGCATGCTCATGGGTTCATATTACACGCCACGCATGCGCCCACTGTCTGCAGCAAAGCAGCCATGATTCATGCTATGACACGCGGTTCACACATCATTAGGGAGCTGATCTTTGTAATTAACAATCTTTATTGTTCAGGAAGCCAAGCACTACGCAATCTGCTAGCTATCTACCCACCGGCGTTGTTCTAGGCTTCTAGCTAATCCGCTAATGGCTTCTGCCGGACACTTCTGAGTTTTGCAAATGCTGCATACCGGAATCCCAGGGCATCAATACCCTCCCTGTAGGATAAGCAAAGCAAAGCAGCTGCCTGCCTGCCTGCACCCCTATCAGCAACCATGTGCTTCCAGTATCCACCATGCCCTCTCTTTCCTGATCATACTGGCCAGTCCTACAACTTTTCAGATGCAAATCTCTTTTTGCTAGTGATATATCTTTACCCATGCAACTGAAAAGAGAGGAAAGTGAGAAAGATCTAGCAGCTACACCGTGTCGTGCAAAAGCTACGCAAGTCCTGCGAAACATATCATACTGAAGGCCTGAAGCACCCATTTCCGAGCGGAAAGCACACCGACCATGGTGGGAGATCCTACATATCATCTTGAAAAGACGAGGGAGATCTATGAGGAAGGAGAAGGCACATCGATTGATCATGCAAAGGGATGCAGCCATGCAGTACTCGTTCAAAGCCAGAAAGATCAGCCAGCTTCTGAAGCTGAGCTGATGAGACCAGACTGATGAGACTAGATTCTAGCTAATGGCTGGCTAAAGAAAGATCGCATGAGCTGCAATAAACCCTTTTTCACCACCTGAGCATGTACACCTCTTTCCTCACCTGCTCTCACTAGCAGCTGACGTCTAGAAAAACCCTAATCAACAAAGATCATTGATCAATCACTAGTGATCATCTAAAAGTAGCTATCCGGCCGATGCGCGCTTCGCGGTGAAACATCGTTGCTCCTGAGCAAGCATCCAACAGGTGTTCTCCATCAGAAGATTTACTAGACTTGCACTCAATCAATGTGTTGAGAGGTAGCAGCTTTTGCTTGTCTAATACTGACGAGATGATGACGAGGGAGTAGGGCGTGTCTTTGATCCGTACCGGTGATTGTGCAATGGATGGACGAGGATCGATCACGAGGAGTCGCCGCCGAGCTTGGCGAGCAGCGCGGCGACGAGCTGGTGCCGGCGCTCCTCGCGCTCCTCGGCGCGCGTGCGCCACGCCTCCTCGCGCTCGCGCCAGCGGCGCACGAGCGCGAGGCGCTCCTCGCCGAGCGCGACCATGGCGTTGCGCCACTCCTCCTCGCGTGCGCGGCGCTCGGCCTCGCGCGCCTCGGCCGCCTCCATCCAGCGCTCCTCCATCTCGACCTGGCGCCGCATGAACTCCCGCAGCATGGCCTCCACCTCGCCCTGATCCGCCGACCTAGCCCGCGCCGTGGCCGGCTGCTTCCGCCTGCGCTTCTTCGGCCCGCCGCCGGCCCTCGCCTCCGCGATCGCCCTGCTCCCGGCCTCCTCGTCGCCCACCTCCGTCTCGAGCTCCTCCTCTTCCTCGTCGTCGTCCTCCCCCTCGCCGCCGCCTTCGTCGTCCTCGTGCTGCACTTCCTTGCCCTTTACCCTCTTCCTCTCCAATGTTTGCGCCCGCTCGACCCTAGCCTCGAAGATCCTCCTCATCTCGTCGTGGAACGGGAACTGCCTCGCCTGCTGCGCCGCCGCGGACGCGGGATCGGCGTCCGTGGCCGGGTGCGCGGAGGCCGCGGCGGCCTCGGTGCCCTTGAACCTGGTGACGAGGTTCTTCCACTTGGACTTGCACTGGTCGGGGGTGCGGGCGAATCCCTGTCCCTGGAGGCGAGCGGAGACGGCCTCCCAGAGCGCCTTGTTGCGCTTGGTGGTGAGGAAGGAGTGGTCGAGCTCGGCGCGGACGGCGAGGAACGCCGCCGTCTCGGCGTGGGACCACTGCGGCAGGCGCTCCCGCTCGAGGCTCGCGGAGGACTGCAGCTGCGGCGCCGGCTCGGCGGCGGGGGGAGGGAGCGGCGGGGCGGCGGTGGTAGGCGGGGAGGGGGCGCCGGCGGCCGACGGAGAGGGGGGCGCCGCCGGCTGACGTGCAGAGGCGGCGGGGTGGCGGGCCGACGGGGTGACGTTGCCGAGCTCGTGAACGTGGAAATGACGGGGAGAAGATAGGCCGGGAGGTGTTAAGTTCAAAAGGTTTGCCGAGTGCCGTGATGTGGCACTCGGCAAAGGCGTCTTTGCCGAGTGCCGGCGATTTGGCACTCGGCAAACAGTCCTTTGCCGAGTGCCTGATCACCAGCACTCGGCAAACTTTAGTTTTTTATTTTTTTTCACACACTTTGCCGAGTGCTCAGGCAGCTAGCACTCGGCAAAGTATTTTTTCCCCTAACTTTCATAACATGTTTTAGTAAATTTGTTGCTACGAAATTTGAAAATACCATGTTCAATCCACTCTACAATGTATATCTCATCATTCTAAAAATTTTGTTCCATTATTTCATGTGTTTATTCATCAAAATCCTTTTATGTCAATTAAAATTCCATAAATGCAGTTATTAAATAAAAATTATAAAATGGATCCAAAAAATTACCATAAGTTCAAATTAAATAATTTATATAGTCTATTACCAATAGAAAAGGTTTTGAAGTCAAACTCAAATTGGACCGTCCCTCTGTCTCCAAATCATAAAGGATCCTTTACAACTCTATGA
The DNA here is from genome assembly GCA_004135705.1 of Alloteropsis semialata. NCBI lineage: Eukaryota > Viridiplantae > Streptophyta > Magnoliopsida > Poales > Poaceae > Alloteropsis > Alloteropsis semialata. The sequence continues at coordinate 80,719,805 of CM014272.1, read as the reverse complement.
ATCTTCTTCGGATATGTTCTAGTTTCTAAGCATCGTACGTCACAACTTTTGCAAAACCTTCTACATTTTTTACCACGTCCTCCATGTATGAAATCATGAGCTCCAGACAAATTTCATGATTTTCAGACTTCATTTGATTTTTGTAGAATTTAAAAACAATACGGACACACGTACATCGGCATCTTTTGTGTGCAAGATGTTCCAAATTTAGTTTCAGTACAAGGATAAGGCCTCCAAATGGACTCAGTAACATGAATATCATTTTTTCATTCACTATGTTCCATTATTTCAAACACTTGCAGTTCAAATTTGACTTAAACCAAAAAATACCTAGAAATGAAATAAACTAATTGAAATTAGCAAACTAGCCAAGAAAATTACCAAATTGTAACATGCAGTACCTCGTATTGTACGTGGTGACAGGAAAAAGTTTGAAAGGGATAGCATGAAATAATGGCTCCATGTTTGCCGAGTGCCCTGTAAAACACTCGGCAAAGGCATGCACTTTGCCGAGTGTCTAGCCCCTGACACTCGGCAAACAGGCCTTTGCCGAGTGCCTAACGGCCGGCACTCGGCAAAGGTTCACGGCCGCCCAACCGCCGTCCTTCGGGCGTGCCACGTGAGTGTCACGTGGGCTTTTGCCGAGTGCCCCGTTGCCTGCACTCGGCAAAGGTGGGCTTTGCCGAGTGCCTAATGGCCCGCACTCGGCAAAGCCTCTATATGCCGAGTGTCAAATCATTGCCGAGTGCGTGCCTGGAGGCACTCGGCATATTGTCTGTTTGCCGAGTGCCCGATGAAATACACTCGGCAAACCTTCGGGCACTCGAGGCTTTCCGGTGGTGTGCCTGTTTGCCCATATTAAATACTGTTGCGGGTACATTCTATTCAACAAAGTTTCCCAGCTCAAACGGCTAGGTGTGAGTGCTGAGGTGCCAAGGTCGATACCTGGTGGCCACGTTTTTTTTTGCTGCTGGCCTCATTTTGCATGGCGTTNAAATACAATGAAAAATTCATCCCCAATTTCTAAAGTTCGTAATAAACCTAAATAAGAATATCATATATAATCTCTAAAAATCTTAATAACCGTAAACATCAACATCATTTGATGCCACCAAAAAGATGTATTTCTAAAGTTCGTAGTAAGCCTTAACAAGAATATCTTTTATAATCTCTAAAAATTTCGACAGCACCTCTCCTGCATCGGGAGGTTTCCAAAATCTGCGACAAACCAAGGGCACGATGGCCGACAACCACATTACAAATTAATCAACGTCTTACTTTTGCTCATCTCAAAAAAATTTGAAGGAGTGATTTGCCTCAGATATGTTGTCTTTCATTTGACCTTGAACTTGGAGCATAAGAAACATTACAGGTGGTAAAAAAAAATTGGTTCATGGTAGGCATGGAACCGTGGGACACACCCAGCCCAACCATCACAATGCAACCGATTCGTTGCTTGGGCATGGATGTATCCCACGGTTTGATGACAACCATGAGAAGCATAACTATACAATACAAGCTCAAGCTCAAGGTCATCATATGTTACCCAGCTAGAAAACTAGGTAAAATTTGATATCATCATAGGCATGCCAAGAGTTGATTGTTTTAGTTCAAGATATTGACAACCATGAGAAGTAAAATTGAATTTAAAATCTAACTAAATAAGAATATCATTTATAATCTCAAAAATCCTAATAACCCTAAATATCAACGTTATTTGAAGCCTCTAAAAAGATGTAATTCTAAATTTCGTAATAAGCCTAAATATGAATTTCATTTATAATCTCTAAAAATCCTAATAACCCTAAATATGAATATCATTTATAATATCTAAAATCATAATAAGCATAAATATGAAAATCATTTAAAGTTTCTACAAATAATCCAAAAATCTAAACAATGTCTAAAATTTGTGCATCATCTCTACACATGCAACAACTAACTATATATTGATTCTCTATTACAAATTCATAATAAAAATGAAGATTCAATCTAAAATCTCTTATTTCAATCCATTCCACAAAACACAAATTACTCAAAACATAGAGCATGAAATAGACCATACTAAACGTCAAAAGAGAGAGGATGAAGTTGCTAACCTTCTAGCGGACTTGGTTTGCAAAATCTCCAAAAGTTATGGAAAAATCGGGCATGAGCTCCCCCAACCCGAGCTCAATGGAGGATGAAGAAATGAGCCATGGCTCGGGCTGGGGGAGGAAGAAGGGGACTTATACGCAGAGCCCCTTTGGTACCGGTTGGTGGCACCATCCGGTACCAAAGGGGTCACATTGGTACCGGTTGGTGTCACCAACCGGTACCAAAGGCCCCGAGGCTCATTGGTACCGGGTGGTGACACCAACCGGTACCAGTGGTGCCACCACCCGGTACCAATGAGCTCGCAGAATTATTGGCCGTTGGACCCGGTACCAATGCTTCCATTGGTACCGGGTTCTTTCCATCCGTGACCGATTACGGTGGATGGATGGCGGGTTCTCTGGTAGTGCGGTGTCTTGCGGGGTGTGGTTTTACTACTATTTTCGATTAGAGTTCATTCAAAAAACTCAGGGTGGAAACTTGCCCAAAAAAAGTTGTCATTGGGATTTGGGAAGCGTGTTTGTGAGAGAGGGTACGGTAAACATGGTGAAAAAAGTTATCATTTTGAGTGAAAAGTTTCTCAACTAGACAAGGCCTCAATGAATCTACTACACTATACGTATGGTTCTTTACGTTTTCAAACTAGATATTTTGAAAGTTCCCAGCAGTATAAGTTTTAAAATTTTCTACCAATTTTGTTCAAAACGTCAAGTATCGGTAAACGGATTCTCGTGGAATCCCTGGCTTGTAGTGGAAGCGCAGTTCTGGGCTCACTCCGCAAGGCCTGCTCGTTCATGCGAAGTTTCCTGCGAAGTGGTAGCAGAAAGTCCGTGGACCACATGAATGAGCTACATCGAGAGGCAAGTCCATGGGCCGGCTAGCGATACAAAAGTAGCAGGCCGTTAAAGGGCTGAAGAGCTGACCACCAGGCCGCACTACCGCACAATCATTTGAATTCTGTCACATAAACTACACGTTGATGTATTGGGTTTAATTAATTTCTATAATAAAATAAAGGAGGAAAACGTGTAACGGTCACATGTGTGATCCTAGCTAGAACCATATCTCCAACAACCACAACCCAAACACGGCACCCATTTCGTGGTTTCGGTCACGCACAGCGAAAAGGTCACGGACCTAAAACCTTGTCTTCTCCAAGAGCGAACGCAAAAGCACAACCCAACCTCCACCGCCGTCGCCCTCCTCTTCTGGCCCGGGGCCGCCGCTGCCACACCCTCCTCATCGGGCCCGGGGCCTCCGCCGCTGCCCGCCCCCCTTCCCTCCCCCCGACTCGATTGCCTCGTCGTCAACTTCTTCGATCGCCGCCGCCACATGCCCCCCGCTCGACCGGAGCAGCTCCTCGACCGCGGCGCGGATGGACTTGGCGAGGAGAGAGGAGAGGAAGGCGGCGACGTCCTTGCCGGCCTCCGTGAAGAGCACGCGCCTCCCTTGGCGGCCGCGTCCACCACGCCGGCCGGCATCCCTCCTGCTCTGCTTGCCTCCACGGCGCCAAGCGAGGTGGAGAGCGAGCCGCCATGGACCCTCCACGCCGCGCCGATCTCTCCTCAACGCTAGAGATGGCAGTCGGACCCACGGGTGCGGGCTCCCACGGGTTTCGCACCCAATGGGTGCGGGCGTGGGTGCAAAATTGCGCCCGTGGGTCTACACCCACCCGCACCCGTAATAAGACGGGTTGGGGCCGGGTCTGGATTTTCACCCGCGGGTGGCCCATGGGGCCCATAATAGTAAGACATTTTTAGCTTTTAGTAGACCCTAAACCTTTACCTCAAAAATTTGACTGAAACCCTAGAGAAAATCTTATCCAGTCCGCAACCACCCTATTCTCACCACCACTCGTCACTTCTATTGCCTTCCGCACCGCCACGACTCTGTGACACCTCTGGTGTCACTATTCTAATTAAGAACCCTAATAAACTTAATTAAGTCAATAATGACATGCATCATCTCTTGATCATAGTGTTTTGTTTGTGCATATGTGTTTAGGTGTGACCACGTTAACTATCATAAGGAACGAGGATTAACTTAGCAAAAATTTGATTCAAAAATTCAAAGCAAAATCAACTTGAAAATGCAAATGCCGTTATCATAGCAAGTTGCGGTGGTAGCAGCAGTTGCGGCCGGTGGTGGTAGCTAGCTACTACGAATGAATTGTCGACCCCCACACCACCCCTGCCCTGATTGACGATGAAACTGCTCTACAGCTCTAGTACACGGGGCCGGTCTCGGGCGGCAGAGGGCGCGACGTCGATCGTGTGGTCGGCAGGCACGACGGTGTAGCAGCAGTTGCGGCCCGGGGCCAGGACGCGCGCGGCCGGTGGTGGTGGCCTGGCCTGGGTAGGGGACGGCGCGGCCTGGGTAGGATGCACGCGTGCATGGGCGGTGCACTGCACTGTGCGTCATTAATGTCTAGTTATGCCCTCGGACGGATCATCAGACGGTGATGATTCCACTCCCACTGCTGGGCAGCCGACGGTCGTCTGCGAAGCACGTTAGTACGTCAGTCGCTTGCTTTGCTCAATTGGTGTCGGTCGTGCTCATACCGGAAAAGAAATGGCAAAGGAGCAACCAAGAAGGAGAATTCAGCAACAGAGAGCGGAGAGCCGGAGACGAAGGGATTCTCAAAGATAAATGGGCCGACGTGTACAGCAAAAAATGGGTAAAAGGCCCCCTACTCACGATACATAAAGCCCAACACACTCTTGCAAGATGCCGGCCCAGTGAAACACAAAGCGATTGCCTATTTTGCCCATCAAATCCATCGTCATCAATTACGGAGTCTATAGAGTATACGACTAGTAGGCGCTACAGCTAGTACGTGCGCCGTACCAGACACGTAACTATGATGATGAGAATACCACGATCACGACTGATGACTAGTAATAAGGTCTCTAGGTCCTCCTGATCGACGTGTCCAAATGTTGTTCCTTCTCTCTCGGAATCTCTCCACGAGTGCGAGTCCATTGCCTTTCTGCAGACGACGCTGACGGTCACTGCACATGTACAACGACGCAAGGTCGCAAGCTACGGAGTAGTGGTACTTACAAGCCGCCGCGGATCATGTGACGCTGCTGTCTCACAAGACACAACAAATAAGTTGTGTCTTACGCCGTGTTCGGCTGGTTGGGAACAAAAAAATTGTTTCCAACGAATCTTGCATGCATGGAGCTAAATGAAGTTTATTTACAAACCTTTTCACAGATGAGTGCAACTTTGCGCAACGAATATAACGAGCCTAATTAATTCATGATTTGCTACAGTAATGTTACAGTAATCATCCTCTAATCGTGCGGTCAAAGGCCTCATTAGATTCGTCTCGCGAATTTGCCAGAGGTTGTGGAGAAAGTTTTGTAAACTGACTTTATTTAATACCTCTAATTAGTGGTCAAAGTAGGGGACAAAAAATTTGTCCCTCCATCTAAACACAGCCTTAGAGTTGTCACTCATCACTACTCACCTAGTCACCTGACGACGACACGCATATTAATCGGCAACGACGACTACTAACCAGACAGTATTGCCCGACGACGACGACACGTGAGATCGTATGATGCTGATCCGTCGAGGAGATTAAGAATATTTTGGATGCAAACTGCCAAACTTTAAACTGGTATATGCCGTGTGCGCACGGCCAAACGATTGATTACGTGGAGAGCGGAGAATGATTGATTGATTATTGCTTTAATTTCCTTCACCTGGTAGACCGATGGACACGTCTGTAACCAGCGTGTGCGTGGGCCCGGCCCACCCTAGATAAGGCAAACCACACATTCTTTACCGCTTTATTGCCTTCTACAACTTTATTAATATCGGCTGCGACTGTCCAAGGCCAATCACCAAACTTCCGGTATCTTTCGGGGTGTGATTTTAGGGCGTGTTTGGATCAGATTTACGCAGCTTTACTTCATCAACTTCACTATAGAGCAGATTCACCGTGGAGTTGCAAAACGTGGAGCACCTCTCGAGGAGCTCCACAAAAAAGTGGAGTTGGCATCCAGATTCACGTTTTTCGTGGAGCTGCAAAACATGGAGCTGGTGGTGTTTGGCTTGAAATTGTTGGAGCAGAACTAAAAAAACGTGAAGCGGAGTGGATCCAAACACGCCCTTACTACTGTTTTCGATTAAAGTTCATTCAAAAAGCTCAATGAAGGCACGAGACTATACTTATGATTCTCTACATTTTCAAACTAGATATTTTGAAAGATCCCAGCAATATAATTTTTAAAAATTTCTACCAATCTTGTTCAGAACGTAAGTGTCGTGGAATGGCGCACCTGGCCTGTAGTGGAAGCGCAGTTCTGGGCTCACTCTGCAAGCCCTGCTCGTGCATTCGAAGTGGTAGCAGAAAGTCCGTGGACCACATGTATGGGCTACATCGAGAGAGAAGTCCATGGGCCGGTTAGCGAGATACAAAAGTAGTAGTAGGCCGGTAAAGGGCGGCAGAGCTGACCACCAGGCCACACTACCGCACAATCATTTGAATTCTGTCACATAAACTACACGTTGATGTACTGGGTTTAATTAATTTCTAATAAAATAGAGGAGGAAAACGTGTAACGGTCACATGTGTGATCGTAGCTAGACCATATCCTTTGTCGACTCCTCCACGGCGCGTACGTAGTGATGCTCAAGTGTACACATTTCCGCTACGGTGGCCGGTGGGCCATGGGCGAACGCATACTCTGTATTTACCTATATGCTCTGTTTGTATAACCAAGCTGTTTTAGTATTTTTCCTCAATTAAAACAAAAAATAGAAAAACACACTTTAAATATATAATAAATGCACTATCAGATTATACTTTATGATGGATTTAATGAAACAGTGCTGTGTAGGCCTGTAGGGTGTATTTTTCTACAAATTATGATGAGACTTAATCAGCGATGTTTGAGTGGCGACGTAACTTTGTTTTTTTAAAACAGAAGTTGCGACATAACTAAAACCTTTTTGTAACAGAAGTTGTGACATAACTAAAAACAATTTGTATTTTTGAACGGAGGGACCAGGACGTACCCATACGCATCATCTCTACGCGGGTACGTCACGTACTGTGGACCAAGTGTGGCACAGTGCCACCACGCGCTCGACGGAATTCGATAAATCTAAACGTCACCCGGGTGAAAGTTTGCTCTCCGTCACACGGATTCGCGGCCGTTGGATCCCCTGGGCTTTTTCTTTCTGTTCGTTGGATCCCTGGCACGCGCACGGCGTTTCTTTGTGT
>CM014272.1:80664667-80692869 GCA_004135705.1 Alloteropsis semialata | reverse complement strand
AAGACGAAGAAGAAGACCGGGGAAGAGGAAGACGAAGTTGGGAGAAAGAAGAAGAAAAATCATCCGCTGGGACCGGTGGCGGCGAGCGCTCGCCTAGTAAAGGCGTCGTAACTAACAACCACCGTGGCGTCGTATATGGGAGGCAAATGATTGCTGTACCTGTACGTTTCAGTCCTTTTTTTTAAAAAAAAAACAACACCATTCAAGCATCTACTGAAATTGCGACGAAATAGGACGATGGCTTGGCTTTTGTTTCCTCCTTTTACAAATGTTGGACTAGAAAAATGCAATATGTTGGACCGTTGGACCCGGCATTCAAACTTATGAATTCGTGACTGAAAAATTAGGCACCAGTAACCATCCTTATAGAGTCGATTAAAATTTAGTCCTATTCAAACGCAACGTGATGCTCGTTGAACAATGCACTCCTGCCATCCGACGACCGGCCATCCCTGGCTGGATTGATCGTGTGATGACTGGTCACTGCTGTCACCAACTGCACGAGTTCCTGCCATGTGTCCATGGACAAGCATGTGTGGCAGTGGCACGCACAAGAATAAATAAAGGGTGTTTGAATTTCTGGTGCTAATGCACAAAATTGCTAAATTTTAGCACTAGCACATTTAGACGGAAATATTAGTGGCTAATGTTAAAGTTTAGTCACTACACAAAATTGCTAAAAGTGATGTGCTAACTAGTGTTCGGTTGGCTGGTGGCTGATGGCTGATGCTGATTTGTTGTGAGACTAAAGTACTGCTGGTTGGCTGGTGGCTGGTGCTGATTTGTTGTGAGACTAAAATACTGCTGGCTGGTGGCTGATAAGCCAAACGAACAGGGGTGTGGCAACACCAGCAGCCCTACCTAAATACGAGTAACGAACAAATGGCCAATTGACCAACTGATCCTTTTGACTTTGCTGCACGTGGGCCCACAGCTGCGGCTATGGCGGCGGCGGCCGGCCGTGTTCGGATGCTTTTGGACAAAAATTTGTCCTAAGGAATCTTGCATGCATAAAATACTAAATGAAGTCTATTTACAAAACCTTTTCAGAGATGAGTGCAACTTTGCGTGACGAATCTAACGAGCCTAATTAATCCATGATTGGCTACAGTAATCATCCTCAAATCATGCGGTCAAAGGCCTCATTAGATTCGTCTCGCGAATTTGCCAGGGGGTTGTGAAAATAGTTTTGTAAACTGACTTTATTTAATACCCTTAAATAGTAGTCAAAGTAGGATGCAAAAAATTTGTCACCCCATCTGAACATGGCCTTGAAAGCAAAACCGTCACCTGCTAATGCATACTCTGTATACCAATCTCATGCTTGGACTTGGACTGTTCTTATGAGTAATACGGGCTACTGTTATGCAACGCATTTGAAGAGTCTGGCCCTGACGTGTCAAGGTTTTTTGTGCGCTAGCAGCGGCGGTCCCAGTGGAACCTTCTCTTCTGGGTCTGTGCCAGTGTGCCTCCCCCACCCTGGCCTGGTCAATGGTCAAATATTCGACCTCTTCAGGGTGCAACCAGGAGTGGATTGACCTCTTCAGGTTGGATGCCGATATCTATGAGCTCATGGTTATATCCTGACATATGTAGATGTGATTGTTATTGCACACGTTTTCCTTGAACCTGATGTGCTTGTGGATCTAGGGCGTCTCCAATGTGCGCTCCTATGCCCGGTTCCATACGTTTGGACCCGGTTCCATACACTGTGGCCTTGGTCCTATAACACGAAAACGAAGATCCGACTCCATACATAGGACTCGCTCCTATGGAATAAAAAACGGCCGGAGTCCTGGAGAGAGAGAGTAGCTCGTGCATGGATAGGGATGACGGTAATCAAATCACGGTGGCTGAAAAGGGATGGATTTGGATTCTTTTTATTTATCCAATGGGCTCCACCGTAATAATGAGGGTGATTCTATACATTGCGTTGTTTTCAACAGGAGGAAGACGCTTCCATGTAGAACCGGGGTCACTCCTATACGATGGAGAGGAGGACCTTTTTTTTTCAGGGCATACTGCCTGACGTGATGAAGAGAAGCATGCAGTAATCTTTGTGGATCCAAGTACTGTGTGCATGATCAAATGATCATGCAAACTTCCAACATATACCATACGTGTGTAGGAAAGCAGGTTGCAGCAAGAATCCATGGCGATAAGGATCCCATGTCTCCTTTGAGGTTGGTATATAGCCCCGGTTGACCTATCGTTCACACCGTGGATGGAATGGAGGTTGCTGTCGTCTTCTGCTTTCCAGTGTCCTGTTCCCACTGTCCACACTGGTGCTCTCACACACTCCCTGTCATTTGCTTGCTCAGTTCCGTTCCATCGCACAGTTGTAAAGCCAATCAGAACGGACTCAGATTTTGACTATTAACATCTACTAGTTTATAGATGTCTTAATCTCCTCTTTTGCATAAAGTAGCATGCTGCTTTGATTAACCGCTGCTATACCAACATGTACAGAGCAGTTGCGATAGTCGTATGGACCATTGGAGATATGCGTATCCAGAGTCCACAAGGAAAGGTCAACTCGAGCGATGGTTCAGAAATATATTTGTGCGACTACTTGTACACGAATGTGTGCGTGACACGGCAGGCAGCACAGCAGTGTCAGCAATGAGTGTGGTGCAGAAAAGAGGAGCAGGGAGGAGCTGGGTCTTTCGCGTACGCCTGATTCTGATTCCTCCCTACACGTTGCCTGTCCCTGCTTTCCTTCGCATGGCTCGAGTTTTCAATCTTGGGCCCTGTTTAATTGGGGTGATATGGTGAAAAGTGGTGAAAAATTTATGCATTGGATCGCGTGCATAGAGAGAAGAAAAACTGACACGGTTCTCGAGGTGGAAAGAAAATGCAAAGTTCCTGGAATTAAACAGGGTCTTGGTAGTGTTACCAGTACTGTATGTTTGACAATTTGCAATGCCCCGATAGATTAACGAGTGATAACTGCACTGGGTACCTGCTCTTTTGACCTCTTGCGTATCAACGAAAACAAGAGCAAAACGCCTGCACTTGTGTCAACAGTTTGCTAAAACATGAACTGTTTTTACTAGTATCTTGCTGCTATCTCTTTAACCCATCAAGATAAATTGCTCACAACCTGTTCGATGTTGATGTGTTGTATTTCTGAACTCACTCGAAAGTAACTCAAATCCCAACTCAAATTCAGGTGGAAAATAACTCACTGCTCAGAGCTACTAAAAACACCTGACACTATGCTGAATTTTCTTTTCTTTTATATAAGATGCTGAATTTTCCTTTCTTTTCTTTTATAGAAGAAGCTGAATTTTCTTGAACCCAAGGGAACCTTGAAAGAGCCTATTCCGCTTCTTATCCTGCGTGAATTACAGACGGTCAAATCCCCACGTGAATAAGACGGCTGGCTGTTTCACGGTTGCCTCGCGGGAAGCACGGTTTCAGCCTGACGGATGAGAGTTCGTCAGTTCGAGGTTGAAAATTTTTACCAGCGGCGATGGAGATGGGCTGCAGCCACGAACCGTCAAATTCAGAGAGACACAGGCGTCGTCGTCAACTCCGTTGCCAAGTTTCCATGCCTGATATGTGCCGCTAACGATATCTGAATATCTGATTGACCTAGCGTTTATTTATACGACGGCAGCATGCCATATCTGACCAAATGAACAAGTCACCAGTCTGCCAGTTAGAACTTGACTTTGAATTTTATTTTAATGTTTTTTCTAAAAAAAGAAAGCTCGCACAAGAAAGTATCTTCTTGAAGGCATCATCATCTTATCTAGCCGTGTACTAGTGGTTCTGAGAATTCCAAGTTTTCTTTCAGTAAACACACGCTAAAACTGCTCTGAATAACAATTGACCAAGACCATATGCTTAGGGGTTAGCACGAGCCACGAGAATTTATCAACATCCAGTGAAAATACCAATCTTTTATTAAGCCATTTACAAACACCGATGATAGTAACAATTACATTCTCAGTTCCAGTCTAGTAGCCATATACAAGTAGTAAAGATAAGCCACGTTGAGCTTGCCTGAGTGCACATGCACATGAGCGAAACAAAAATGAATTTTCAGTTAAGCAGCTGAATTCTAGCACTTGTGCAATCCATAATTTCTGTTTGTGTGCCATGCGGCCCACAGTCCACGGCTTGCTTTTGCTTCCACGCTAATTTGACAATGAATCAACCAAGCCCACAAAGGACTACAAGCAGACCAACTACGTACTGCTCAGGACAGCCTCAGGCCCTCAGTGCATGGTTTTATTGCATTGTTGCGCAACACCATCAGAGAAACCGTTTAGTCGAGAAGCTAGAGTACGAGCGCACACTTTAAATACACATGTAATAATAAAAATCTTGTCCCACATATACAGGCAAAGGAAGTACTTACCAAAAACAAAGAATATGGTAGTATAAAATTAATAATTAATATCAATACAAAGTTAAAAGACCAACAATATATTATATAATTTGTATATAGAAATACGAAAAGTACACAATTGTGTTTTTAGCGTGTGCACGTTTTTAGCGTTTTCTATGTGATAAGCCTCATTGTTTATGTTTTGTCTTTGCAATAGATCTAAAAAAAAAGACCTCTCTTGCGTGCATCAATAACCCCATGTCTGGAGGGCTCTCTAGAGAGAATTTGAAGGGTGCATGGAAGAATTTGAAGGCCTCTCTAAAATAGTGAGGCTAGTAGATGGACCGCTGAAGTGATTTTTTTTAATTGGTCCTCTAAACTTAAACTTAAGATATGGGGCTGTTTAGTGGGTCTGCTAGATTTGCTTTTATACAATCATTAAAGATATGCAACCAGACCGGATCGTTCAAGAATTGACCATTCAAATTAGCTTTCAGTTCAACACACACCTATGCAACCAGATTCACAGGAAATAATTAAAACATTAATAAATGGCATGCAATCTTACTTTTACTAATTGGAGACTCCTTTAAAGCCTTCATGTTAATCCTCACAGGACCGCTAAAAAAAATAAACCTTAGAAATCCTCACAAAAATCAGAAACATCTGGCCATCCATCTATAGACTATAATCGTCATACCCATTTGATCTATTATTTTTTTAAAAAATTACCCACTTTTGTCATTATAAAAATATCCTAAAGTATCCTCTTAATATATAGGTAAATTACTCACCTTTGTCATTATAAAAAATAAACTAAATTTATCCTCTAATATTCATCTATATTACCCACCTATGTTGCTATAAAAATAATTTACTTTAACGCCTTAAATTTACATCTAAATTATCTACATTTGCCGTTATTAAAAAAATAGCATGTCATTATAAAAAATAACCCAAAATACTACAATATATGATTTTGAATTACATATTTGTTTCATTAATTGTTAATATAAAAAATATTAACTTAGGATATAAATGCATGATGTGTCTTACCATGTAGATCATATATAAATGAATGTACATAGGAAACGTGAACACAAATATTTTCATGTTCAACACATAACTCAAACTTAAAGCTTGCATTGAAATTACCCACATATGCCATTGAAAACATTATAGAGTACAACAATATATATAATTCTAAATTATCTAATCCTACCATTATTAATATGAAAAATGCTAACTTATTAAGGAATAGACGTGTAATATGACATGATTATTGTCACCATGTAGACTATGTATACATGTATATGGAGGAATCAAGGAGCATACTAATTTTCATGGTAATCATGTAGGTCAAATTGAGGATTTAATAAAACACATATAGAAGTGCGATGTAGAATGAGAAAAATATTTAATTAATAATAGAGGCAAGGTAAATAAGTTTTATTATCATATATAGGTCTAGATTTTTTATTGAATTTTGAATCCCAGAACATCTTTCTTTACGGGACTGAGGGAGTATGTCTTTTAAATTATTAGCCCGTGCGGGAGCACGAGTTGATAGGCTGGTTAGCAATTTATCTTCTTTTCAGTAAACACGCGGCACAACCGCCTTGAATAACATTTGACTTTTCTGTAAACATGAGTAGTACGTACTTATTTATTGACAGGATCGGTCTTTTATTAACTCACTTCTCACCACCAATGATAATGACAATCACACTCCCTGTCTCAGCGTCGTATCACACACCACATTTATGCACAAACATCAGAAGCAACGAACAAAAAATTCTCTGAAGATTCATGATGCTCGGCAGCATCACTGCAAGATTACTTGGAGGAGGTGGGGAAGAACTCGAAGCGCATGAGCAGCTTGACGGAGCGCAGCGGTTGGCCCTTGTGGTCGGAGAGCCTGACGGAGCGGATGCCGGGTCGGAGCTCCCACACCGGCAGGCAGGTCTGGCCGCCGAAGTCGTCCTTCTGGTGGTTGTCGGACTCGTGCACCTCCACCCGGAGCAGCGCCAGCTCCGGCGCCGCCAGCGGGAACTCGTCGAACTCGTGGTCCCACGTCGGGATCCAGCTATCCATCATCACCCGGGTCTGCTGCATCCTCGTGTCCGCCGCGACTCCGGCGATCCCCACCTGCATTTTCAGGCACAGCCAAACCATTTGCGCTTGTTCTTCAGCTACAGATCGCAGCACATTCAGACATTCAGTTCATATCAGGTGATTTCTCAACACATTGCATTCGCACTAACCCTTGCATAGAAATCTGGGGGCGAGCACTTGTCGAAATGCGTCTTGCGGAAGTCGAATCGCCAGCCATCCCCCATGTAGACCGTCACCTTCAGCATGGCAGTAACAGTAGCATGTCACAGGCTTGCTCTGACACTGTAGGAGATACGAAAAATGGCGCGGTTTCCTTCGCAACAGCTACGCACCTTCAGTCTAGTCTTCACTGGTAGATCGGCTCTAGGATCGAACAGTTCGCTTTTCATCAGGATATCAGGCTTCTTCACGTAGCCGCAACCGCCATTTGCTCGGAACATCCCTTGGGTCAACCACAGCTTCCTTCCGTGGCCCTGATGAGTGTAGCCAACAGCGGAAATCAGCTCGGCACAACATGCAGTTCAGACATCATTGCAGATTTGCGATGAGGTCAGTCAGGTCAGTATGCTTCAGATTTGCAATGTGACACCACAGAGTAGTCAAGGTACACCACCAAAACAAGTGGATTAAATCCAATGGAGATAAGAAATACAGTGGGAACAGCTAAGTTACTGAAGAAAGAAGCACAGGGGGTTACTGAATTGCAGTTACCTGCATGTTTGCTGCAACCATCTGAACTCCGTACCTCCACCCCATCAACGGATTGTAATTCGAGGACGTGATGCGCGTTGACCGCGGGAAAATCCGCAGCAAGTTTCTCTGCGTAAACCTGCCAACAGCAGGAAAAAAAAATAAGAAAATCCATTGACGCTGGGATTTGCATTGCAGCTGAACAAGCAGGATCGGCCTCTCGATCAGCTAGTCTGCTGACGAAACTGAAGCTCACCTGATGATGTGAGCTCCGTGGGAGACGATGGCTTTCTCGTACGCCTTCTCGCCGAGGCTCAGCCGCGTCACCTTCTCCGGGTCGACCTTGAGGTCCTGGTCCATGTCGTGCTTCCTCCGGGTGAGCTGGATGGCGATGAGGCGCTTGTACTCGTTGTTGTCCGCCCCCTGCCGCGCCTTCTTCTCGGCCTCGCCGTCCAGCTGCTCTTCCTCGGCCTCCTCCGCGTACTTGCCGCTGTACTGCTCCGACATCTGCCGAGCGGTGGCCTTGTCGTCGGAGATCTCCTCCCCCCAGACGCCCTCCTCGGCCTTGTCGTCGGCGGCGGCCTCCTTGCCGCTCTTGCTCTGGAGGTACTCCTTGGGCGGCTTCGTGGAGATGATGATCTTGCCCTTGAGGCTGTCCGGGGACGGGAACTCCGCCATGCTCTCGGATTCCGAGATGTACAGCATGTCCCCGAAGGTATCCTTTATCATCTGCGTGCATATCAGTGATCAGGCTTCGTCAGAGTTTGCAATTTGGGACAGATATAGTTGAGAAGAGACGGGAGATGGCACCTTGGCCACTTTGGCCTGGAGGTCCGGGGTGAGGTGATCTTCCAGGGTGAGGATGACGGGGTAGGGGGAGGTCGCGAAGGCGTGCTCCTTGATGGCCTCCAGGCACTTGTTCAGCTCCACGGGCGACGTCCATGTCCTGCACATCCATCGTCGAGCGTCGTCAGAGCTCAGAGGACAGTGCCAGTCTCTCTGTAGTAGCAGCAGCAGCATTAGCATATTGGGCCAACTTTTGATGTGGCCCGGTCGTTTCTTTCTTACGTAGTTAGGCCTTATTTCGGCCCAATAATTAATGCAACGCAGGTATTTCAGCCCACCTGCCGTGGAGGACCTCGACTTCGTCCTTGGCAGCGTTGGGCCAGAGGTCGAGCTCGATGACCCGGACGCCGTCGAGGAGGGCTTTCACGATGGGCCTCTCGCTGCAGCCACTGCTCAACTGGTTCCCCGTCAGATACGAGTTGTGGCCCGTGTAGATGAAGTAGTGCGACAGCGGCGAGCCCATGTCCTGGTAAACCTGCACATCCATTTCCATCTTAAGCAATCGGCCCAGAGGACAAATGTTTTTTTTGTCTTTTTTCAAAACACATACGTGCACAAAGCTCATTTCTGTCTCTGTAAACGCACGGGCAAATTAAAAAAAAACATGAGAAAACTAGAAAAATATAATTAAATATTTTTCGAACAATAAAATGCAACAAACTCACTCGTGGATGCATGTTTTGATGTTTATGTAACAAAGTGTAATAAAAAATGGACAGAATAATAGCAAAGGAAGAAAAAAAAAGCTCATAACCAATAAAACTCACGTGGTCGTGGTGCTAGACCAAATCCACTATCGGCAGGAGATACGGAACATGGCATTCTAACAAGAGCTCGCCGGAGCAGTTGCGAGTTACAATTTTCATACTGATCAGTGATCTCTCCTCACACATAGAAAATGGTGGCGGAGTTGGAGCTAGGGCGTCACAGCGGTGAGATTAAAGGCGTGCAAAGAGGGGGCACTGCAGCAGGTGGACAGTGGTGGCGAAGCCGACCAATGATGGCACCGGAGAAGGCTGTGATTGTGGCCATGACGCCGGCCGGTGATCACAGCGCATGCAACTGCGGTAAGTGCGTGGCTCCGGCGAGGCGGGGCCTGGCGCAGTCCAACACGGGCAAGTGCTGGGACCGGTTGTCGCGCGAAGTGGCCGAGAAAAGAAGGAAATCAAAGGACAAGAGCAGATGTGTGGTAAAGTACAACTTGCAGCGAATAATTCCAACCGATACATCCAAGTCATGCTTCAACCGGTTCTTTATTCGTAATCTCACCATTGTTAGGATTTGGGTTCCTTTTGGCGGCAATATTTTTTTTTCCCGCCATCTCCTTTCCGTTTTCCACAGGTCTATGGCACACCCTGCTTTTAAAAGCGTGTAATCTCACCGGCCGGACCAGATAAACATCGTCACTGGCTCCGATTAAAACTGAGCCAATATGATGTTGAGCTTTTCAAAAGAACTGCTTCCTCCGTTCCAAAATTAGCTTTGTTCTAAGTTAACTACTCGAAGATACTACTTGGCTCCACTCAGCTAATGCTAACAGAAGGCTTTAGAGCTTGTTTTGGATCCGCTCCGCTTCACGTTTTTGCTCTGCTCCAACAATTTAAAGCAAAACACCACAAACTCTACGTTTTGCAACTCCGTGAAAAACTCAAATATAGAGGCCCAACGTATCCCCAAATAATAGTTAGCTAGCTAATAGAAAACTTCATTAATCAGCTAACTATTAACTTTAGTGGATACTTATAAGGCCTAACTTTAACCAAACCATAGTTCAGAATCTTATTGTTACCAGCTGCGCTACGGTTAAGTGGGATTACTTTATAGATACCAACTATGAGTTTTCACGAATTGAGTATGGAACGCATGTAATGATTGCACTAGCTAAGTGGCTGGGTGGGCAATTATCCTGATTCCCGAACCTTATCAAGGCGACACCATAGTAACTGTT
Source organism: Alloteropsis semialata (assembly GCA_004135705.1). NCBI lineage: Eukaryota > Viridiplantae > Streptophyta > Magnoliopsida > Poales > Poaceae > Alloteropsis > Alloteropsis semialata. The sequence goes on along the minus strand of CM014272.1, from coordinate 80,682,931 downwards.
TCATTTTAGTCACTTTTTGTGCGAACAAACTAAATTATTTTTTTTACCTTGAATATAACACAACTGACCCTTGCATTTTTTTTTACCTCAGAGAAGGTACACTGACCATGGAATTAACTATGACTGTGTCATGAAAAGTATTTGAGGAATTTTACTATGTAAATATATATTTTGCAAATACGTTACATCATGAAATGGATGTGGAAGTTGCATTTTGAAGGCTAATGATACCTAAGTGACACTGAAATCTCCACAGAAAAAATGACACATTGATTCTTTTGCATCAGAGACACGACAACCGCAAAATATCAACAGTTTTATACAACTTCACTGTCAAGTGATTGTTGCCAACGTACCAACTACCAAGTTCCTAAGCAATCGATCGTGTGATAGATCAAAGAGAAAAACACTGGCGACGGTGAAGTTCTTCGGGGCATTTCGATTTTTTATCTCTGGTGTACTAACCTCTAGCTAGGTTCTGGGTGGGGCGTGCTCGTGGCATTAATTAATTACAGCGCCAAACTAGGATTTTTCGGTGATGCTGGTATGGCATGCCGCGTTGTATTAAATGAGAGAGAGGACAAATAGAAGAACTAATACCCTACCAACGTTTGCTTAGAAAGATACTAGTGATGATGCCTATGATACGTAGAAAAGAAAGATGATGTTGGTGGAGAGGAAAGAGAGAAATTGAGTAACTAAATTGCTTGAAATATGGATATAGCATGACATGGTATAAGAATTAGTCGGTGTGGCTTCCGGGTTAGGATTGTAAATAATGTGCCTAACAGTTAAGTTAACAACAAGTGATGTGGTCCAGGCATGTATTAGATGCAGTGAGATTGTGATGCTACGCCGGGGGGACGCTGCACATGGGTCTAAACTGTGCACATAGCACCACTGCCCCTTCATTTCGAGCACAAGTCACAATTATGAACTGTACCGTTGACCTAACAGCCAGCGTTTTATTTTTGCAAATATATAAAACCCTATCATATCCTTTCCCGAAATAAATTAAATATACCAAATCTACCGGTTACTGTATATATTGCTCATTAATGTGTCCAAAAAAATTAATAAATCAAATCAACCATCCTATTTGTTCTTTTATAAAAAGAAATCCTAATTCTTTCACCCCATGCATGTGCAGTTGCAGAATGGCGAGCTATATAGCTGTCGTCGGATTTGCATGGTGATGTTCAACTCTGTTTGCGAGACTGCGGTGTGTATATAGTGATATACTATAGCCCATGGTCCATGGATATGCTGATGATATGCACTCTGTATTGAGAGTTGAGGCACAAGATAATATATCAGTTCGAATTGAAAATTCAGAATTGTTGTTATGTTGTATGGTTTAGGATTCAGAATAGCAAAAGAAATAGATGGAGAGAGTGAATAACTGTAAAGGTGTCGAATCAAAAAAAAAAGAGAGGGCAGTAACTAAAAGATGCAGAAAGATCGATTACCCCACGGCGCGGGTCGAGGGCGGCGTTGGCGTCGCTGCAGAGCCAGCGGTGGAAGCCCTCGGCGGTGAGGCCGCCCTTCTTGAGCAGCCTCTGCTCCGCCGCGAACGCCATCACCTCCCTGGCCGCCGCCTCGGCGCTGGCGTCGGTCTCCCCCTGCACCTCGCGCAGGAACCTCCGCAGCGCCTCCTCCCCGATCACGCCGCCGTCGGTGTACGCCTGGAACACGTCCCTGACGGCCTCCGACGGCTCGTTGGACGCCGCCCGGAACCGCCGCAGGAAGCAGCACACCCTGTACGTCGTCATGGCCCCCGCGATCGACGACGGCGACGACGACGCGGGTTCCTGCTCTCGCTAGCCGACAGCTGCAAACTGTGAGCTTTGTTGCCGGAAATATGGCTTATCTGCAGTCCTTTAGCTACATGTATATATATCTATATATGTGAATATGTTGCTGGTAGATTTGTAGATATATATAGATGGAGAGTCGCTAGTGGTGGAGCAGTTCTCTTGCCGGCCCGTGGCCGGTCCTAATATATATAGGACTATAGTCTATAGGAGTGGAGCATGGGCTAGCACCTTATTATCTGGCTGCCTGGCTCAGTGCGCAGCCGCATGCGTGGTCACCAAGTGTGCATGGACAAATGAACAAGCTAAGTACATATGCTGTGTGTGAGAGAATAGCTTCATTGTCGATCAAAATGCCTTTTGTCAGTCTTGAGAAATAAGAAAGAGAAGTTTTCTTTTTCTCTTTTTGTGTTTGAGGTGTACGAGGGAACTGTGGATAATAAGGGCTGTTTAGATTTGGTGAAAAGTTTGCGAAATTTACTGTAGCAATTTTGAACCGAAGATTAGGAGGACTAAATATGATTTAATTATAAAACTAATTACACGAATGGACGGGAAATCGCGAGACGAATCTATTAAGCCTTATTAATCCATCATTAGAGACTGTTTACTGTAGCACGACATTGTCTAATCATGGCCTAAATAGGCTTAATAGATTTGTCTCACAATTTCACCCGGGGGTTATGAAATGGGTTTTGTCAGTTATCCACATTTAATACTCCTAATTAGTATCCAAACATTCAAATTTACTGTAGCGATGAAAAAACTTGGTGAACTAAAAAGGGCCTAAGGGGCACCTAGAATAATTGTTGCTCCGTTCCAAATAAACATTATATTACGAAAGTATATGTAATGAAGAATCTAATGGTACTATTTGATATGATAAATGTCGGTACTTTATTGTAAAACTTGGTCACACTTGAGATGGTTTGACTTTTCAAAAAAATTGGGATGACTTGCAATAGGGAGCGGATTCGGAACGGAGAGAGTACATCAGATGCACCGCAGGGAACCAATGCAATTAGCTTGCGATGAAATAACAGAAGATGGTGTTTGTTTACTCCAATAGGTTTGACAATAGAGGAAGACAGTTAGCGGCCAATACCAATGAGGCAATGCCATGTGATGAGCCAGCACTGGACATCAACTGTACCTTTCACCGGATGGTGCACAAAGCTGAGCATGCAGTGTGGTGGTCTCCAACTCGAACTGGTCCAGCAGCTAGGCACTGATCAGAAGCCTATTACGTACGTCATGATTATGTGCGATGTCTGTGTCAATGACACGTGGGACACTAATTAGCTTTTGAGTCGCCAATCAACGAGAGAATCACTGCATATAGACACAGAGATAATTTTGAACGAACAAGCACGAGATTGTGCTTATTTCATTGATAAAGCAGAGATAGACACAGAGATAATTAAAAGCCAGGAGGCTAATTTGTAGGCCCCATCCAGATGACGTGCCTTTGGTGGAAGATGTGGCACATTTGTTGTTTTGCTCCCTTTTGCGATTGATGCACAATGACCTGACAGAACGTACGGCGCTTTCAAGCCTACAGCCGTTTGCTACCAAACAGGCTGATCAAACGTCCATGGCTTGTGTACAGCCAACAACGTGCCCATCAGTTGATACATTTTACCAGCTGGGTATATATCTGGAGCCTGGGACTGGATGTGGATCACGCGCATAAAAGTTTTCCACAACAGCTCTGATGGCACCGCTGAAACCACATGTATAGCGTGCATGTCGCCTTCGTGTATGATTGTTCTGCTTCCTCTTTTCACTACACACATTGCTGCTTCACACAGTGTAAAGATTAAAGATGGATCGGACACGCCAGCATGCACATCTTCCATGAGCTAGTAGTAGACAGTGAATCCTTTCGATTCGTGTTGTGTAACTTTGCTTTTCCAAGAAATATATATATATATCAATATAATCGCATATACTCAAAACATTTGACAAAATTATTAAACCTTTGCTTTGCATGATTTTCCTTTTTTGCGGGTAAAAGAGAGTTTTATTAACCAGGAGAAATACAATCATTTTTTATCAGATCTAAGACACACATAGGCTTTTGACCCAACCTTATGGCTGTATGCACATTTCTTCTAGCCAACTGAGATAAATCATTTGCAACTACGTTACACTCTCTTTTTACCATAGCAAGTTTTCATTTCTCCAACAACTGGGTTTGTTCTATTGCTTGTTATATTGCTTCCATAACTAGGAAGCCCAGCTCTAATCTGTCGTTAGCTTTCTGCAACGCCTGTACCACTCTTTCGCATTGCTTTGCATGATTTTCAGTTACGCATACCTACGTTTTCTTTTGAAACGGTGCTTGGAGCTCCGAGGAAGCTTGATGGCCAGCCTCCTGGTCCTCCTCTGCCAAAGTGCAGGAGGCATCGGTCCCCAGGGGCCCTGGCCTCCTCCTGTGGTTCCACAAAAGATGCATAACGGTTCTTCAACAGTAGGACATTGTCCATTTCTGATCGGCTTCATGTAGTAGCATTGTCAGTGAGAAAAAAGGGTTATGGATTATTGATTATATATATAGGAGTTGTAAAATAAGAGGTAAAGAAAATGAAACAAAGAGAGGTACTAATTAATGCCCACTGTGTGTGTGATAGAGACCAAACGGAGTAATCGCCTACGTGTCCAGGTACCCGCCATTGCCGGTTCTTCCCCATGTCAATGACAGCCGGTTTCGTCGGGGAACGTATTAGTTTTTTCCAGCTCTGTGTGGCTCGAAATAAAAAAAAACAATCAGTGGTTAGGGGTACGTAGAGGCCGTATATGATCGAGTTAAGTCGTGGTCTTAGGAAAAATCCATGAAATGATATATAGTAAAATAGTACATCCACTGACACTGAGATAAAACTATACGCCCACAGGTTTGTAGCCGTCCAAGTGTTGCTCCATGGATCCAGTTGCGCTATTAAATTAAGGACCTGATCCTGCTCGAGTAACGTAGATAGTGTGCATTGACTTGACTCGTTTGCGTCCAATGCAATCAGGCCCTGCTGGCCACTATATATAAGCAGCTAGTAGCGTACACAAACATCTCGTTTTCTTTTTTCATAATGAAATGAGCGGTTCGCCATCTCAAACTGAAAGCGAAATGTGTGCGAACTTTTTTTTTTCTTCTTCCGCAACAATAAGGAGACCACATTTGCTCGGATGGTAGAGGACCCATTTAGCACAGATCCAGTTTTCTCGATAAAATGTTTCGGGCGAGAAACCGATTCCCTCGTCCTTTGAGAAACAGGGTTTTACTGGTTTCATGTGAATTATGAGAATCGTTTTTGTAGTCTTTAAATCTCTGAATTGTTTGGTAGGGATTTTTCATGTTTGTCTCGAGAATCATTTCTCATTTGCAAGGTGTTGGTAATCAAAATTGGCAAGAACAAACGGCAACACAAGAGATTCTCTGTAGAGAAACGGTTCTCTGAATCTCTGCCAAACAGGATCTAAATAAGCGTCCAAGCTCTCAGCATTAATTATTTCGGAAAAGGAGATAAGCATTAATTATTTATCTCAACGCCTACCAACTTTGAAACGACGCAGGGAACCAGTGAGTTGTTAGATTTGTTGCTAGGCATAGATGCTAGGATGTGATCATTACAGCTACCATAAGCACGAAATGTGGCAATCGACGATTATTCTCACGACCATAGCCTGGCAGGTGTGTGACTCCACCTCAACAGCATAACAGATTACATGAGTTCAAAGTTCTTCTGTTTTTATTTACATGTTGTATTAGATATGCTCTAAGTTAAACTAGCTAATTTAACCAACTTTATAGAAAAAAATAATAGCATTTACAATACCAAATTTGTTTCATTGAATCCAGTATGGAATATATTTTCATAATGCATATGTTAAATAGTGTATTTGTTGCTTTGTTTTTCTATAAACTTTAGTCAAAATTAACTAAGTTTGACTGAAAGCAAACCTAATACAACATGTAAATAAAAACAAAAATGTGCCACAGAAGACAAATGACAGATAGGTTATGTCTCTTTCTCGACCTAGACTGGCACAAGGGAATGAAACACTGCATAAAATAAAATACGAAACAACACCAAAAGTCCGCCCTGCAATCCCGCATCGGATCCAAACGTTGCCTTCAGCTCTGATGCTCGAAGTCTCGAACCGATTCGAGCCGTGCGATGAACAGAGGAGGTGGGGGCCATCGCTAGGGAACAGAGAGATGATGGATGGTGCAGCATCCATGGATGGACGTCCAATTTTCGTAAAAGCCAAATCAATCAGGATCAGTAATTAGGTGCCTGCGTGCGCATTTAGAGGCAATGATTGCGTCTGGTGGCCGGTTGGCATCGACCAAACCTTCTAGACTCTCTGATCCGCTGTCATTGGCGTTGTCACCGATTAGAATTCACAGACGACAAACAGGAGATAAGGGCAGCTCCTAGCGTACGTTTCTCGTTGTGCTAGCCAGAGAGATGCTCCCGGGTCCGGACCAATCTTGATTGGGCATGTACCTGATTTCTTTTGGAGAAAAAGCTCAGTACCTATGTTGTCTGCCTGCCTGTCACGTCGTGTGTAAGTATAGACGCTGTTAATTAGGGGGTGTTTGGTTCGTTGCCACAACTAGCCTAGCCACAACTGTGGCGGCCAGACATAAATTGGACGCTGGTTGGTTAGCTATTAGACGCAGGCCGTGGCAGCTTTTTGTCTGTAGTTTTTCGCCACAAGCTGTGGCGTCTGAAATCGGCGACTAACTTGCGGCTGCCACACCTGGAGCGTGGCCAGCTGTGGCCGTAAAGCAAACAGCCCCTTAGGCTGAGCGACCTCGGTACAATACCTCGCCTTTTTTAAAAAAAAAGAGACAAAATATTTTATTAAAAGCTGATGGGAGGCAAAATATGTTATACACTATATGATCTCTCTTCATCTCAAATTCCTATTCATTATTAATTTTTGCTTGTAATATTTGATTATGTAAGCATCATTTATTTTGTTTATGATTTACTTTATTACTGGTGTTTTGCAAAAGTTATAGTTGTACTAATTTTTTGAATAAGACAAATGGTAACCCTATAAAGAAAAGTTAGATGGTGAATAGTAATTACAGACTAAGGGGGTGTTTAGATGCACCCGTTATGCATAGTGTTTATGTATTGGGTCGCGTGCACAGAGAGAAGAAATGAACTGACACGGTTCTTTAGGTAAAAACTTTATGCGTTTTGGTGGAAGGCCTAAGGGGGTACTAGTATGTAAATTTCAGCTTTCCAGCATGGCAGTATCCTAGGTTGTGGTGCACCTGGTTCTAGTGGTGAAACCCGACCACCTAGATTTGACTCCTTACTCAGCATGACATCAGACATTGTTGTTTTAGACAACATGGACGATGTTCCATATGGTGACTTTGTTTTAGACAACATGGACGATGTTCCATATGGTGACTTTGAAAACCTGCGAGCCTAATCTCTCCTGTATACCAGAAAAACGCTAAGAGGCGCCTCACGTTAGTGCTTCTAAACCATGGTCAGCTAGGGCCTAGGGATGCTGGGTTGGCTGACGACCCGCCTTGCATAGCAGTTGCATCTCATGACAAAACCTTTGTGCAAGTGTGACCGGTTCTTCAAAGGGCCCTGCAGCCAGAATCCCTTACGCAGGCCTCCATATAATCTCAAGCAGGCTTGTCTTTGAGAAGAAGAGCCCAGACTTAAAAGATGCACTTCGGCCTTTTGGGCTGAAAAGTAACGTTATGGGCCGAGTCAAGCCCATGGAACATCTATATACACATTCACCCCTCAAAAAAAAAATCTATATACACATTCTTTTTGGCAGAAGTTGATTGAATAGCTAGCGTTAATCCCGAATTAATTGCAATATTGGGACTCGTTGAATCCCATCGTCGAGAAGTTTTCCTTGTCTGATGCAGCGCTGCTAGCACGGTGCCTGGGATGGTCGGCGTTTGGCCGGCGGCGCAGGCGCTGGCGCCGGAAGTGTGGAGCTCTGAGCAAAGCGCGCATCTCTCTTCAGTTGCCCGGATGATTGGGTTGGTTGGAACGTGGGCAAGGCTGTCAGGGAGCACGCACCCCTCACCGCCCCACATCATGGCCCCATTTGGTTTTCCAGTGCTAGAACTGTAGCACAACTTTGACCACTAATTAAAGGTATTAAATAAAGGTATTTTACAAAACTAACTTCAGAACCCCTGCACTAGGAACCCTGAAGAATCTAATGAGGCCTTTGACCGCATGATTAGAGCATAATTAGAGGATGGTTACTGTAGCATCACTGTAGCCAATCATCGATTAATTAGGCTCATTAGATTCGTCTCGAAAAGTTACGCTCATCCGTGAAGAGATTTTGCAAATAGACTTTATTTAGTACTCTATGCATGTAAGATTCCCTTCAATACTGTAACTATACTAGACCTATTCTAGAGAACCGGGCCCATGCATGGACGCCACATCGTGCGCGTGTCCACGTCATCATTATCCTTCGTCCTGGCGATGATCCAGCTGCGCCACAAGCTAGATCCACGCGCCATGCCCGCGCGGTCGGCGCAGACCCACGCCTCACCTGCCACCTTCCTTGCAGTTGCAACTGCAATTTCCCCTGCAACTGCAATGCTCTCCCGCCACCATCTATATATGCTGGCTGACTTGTCTTCACGACAAGGCAACGCAAGATCCCAACCCCAACCAATCGAGCAACATTTAGAGACATCTGCCAATATAATCAAGCTTAGCTCGCCGATGGATCAGCCGACGGACATGGAGAAGAAGGACGCGTCGGCGCTGGAGAATCAGCCGACGGACATGGAGAAGAAGGACGCGTCGGCGCTGGAGAGGAGCCTCTCCGCCGTCACCTACTGGTCAGTGCTTCGGTCCCCTGTCTCTCCCGCCTCCATTTTCTGCTCCGTCCGGTCACGAACTCACGATGCGTTCTGGGACTCACCGTGCTCACGTATGGCAGCTGCGGCGCGTGCGGGTACGACCTGCGGCTGCGGTCGTCGGACCGCAACACGGCGGGCATCGTGGGCGGCGGGTACGGGCGCGCGGCGCGGCGCGGGGTGGTGGCCTTCGACGCCATCGACGACGCGCGGTTCGGCCACGCCGACGAGTTCCGCTGCGTGGACGTGCGCGCGCGCAGGCTCTTCGTGCGCCGCACCCGCCTCCTCTGCCGCAAGTGCGGCAAGAGCCTCGGCTTCGGCTACGACGACCGCGGCCAAACCATGGGAATTGTGCCTTATGTGACCAGGAGATGGAAACGATGGACCATATCTTGCTCGGTTGTGTCTTTAATAAGGAGTGTTGGTTCAAGGCTTCAAGCTCATCCGCCGCTCCGAATCTCAAGGGCTAACACCCAATCAAGGTGAGGAACTCCTAGATTTGTGGATGCAGTGAAGGAAACATGACATGAAGAAGATCCAAAAGGGTTTCGACACCTTCCTTGCTTANCCAGCGCCGTCGGACGAATGATGATTCCTTCCCGTCTGCGGTTCAATGCTGTGCAGATTCTCTCCTCTCTTGTTCCTTTCCCTGACGCGTCTGCTGCTGTTTTTTTCTCGGCAAGTCGCTGTCGCCCGTGGGTTTTGTCTGCAAGCCGCTCGCTCGCTCGCTTGCATCTCAAGAAATGTACAAAATGACGGTGTCCTTTTCTTCCCCCGCTTTTCTTTGTAATTTTTTACTCGAAAGAAAAGGGATTTGTCTGTTGATCTTGACTCCTTGTTATCATATGGGGACAATCAGACAAACGCGTTGTTGGGTGGCTTCCTTGGCTCGACCTCACCAGCCTGGCAGACGCAGCATCCCATTCCCTCCCAAGAAAAAGTCAAAAGCTTGCTCTCGCGTCGTCGGTTGGGTGGTCCTACTCCAGCTGAACTTCCCATGCAATTGCAAATTGCAAATTGGCAAGTTGCAAAGCTGAGCCGTGGAGCAAACGCGACCAGATCAGCCAGCGGTTTCTGTGCCTGTTGACTCACGCGGATGCCAAATTCGAAACTTTTTTATTTCACCCTTCAGAGGCCAGAGAATCTGTTCCATTAAAAAAAAAAACAGACTGCGGAACAGCCAACTTGTGAACTCATGCAAAAAAAAAATGATTAAAATTCATGAGATCCATGCTCTAGAATACTGTGTGAAAAATAATAAAAAAATGATACTTGAAACATCAGATTGTAGCGTAGTGTTGAAGTAACAGTTCACTACTGACCTTATATCAAGTTGACTCGTGAGCTGTAGGTTTTGCCTCAGAAGCGTGCGTCGATTAGAACTTCTAGTCCATTACATGCAGTAACTGTGAAGCCATTGAAAATGCTAATACAGGCTTGTTTCGAAATATAAAGAAAAACGCTACGGATTGCAGCCATACATGTATTCCGAGTTTATTCCCATTTCGCAGGAGGGAATGTATTCCCCGAAAAAAAAAATACAGTTTTCAGGATTGGCGACTTGTGGTCCTAGATATAAATGATACTAGATCACATATATTGGAGGCAGTATGCAGCCTATAGATCATGGGCGCCCATACGGCCACGAATACGCTTATTGATACCTAATTTAAGCCCAGCAATTATGAAGAGATCAAACACTTTCAGTGCTCAAGACTGACACCACAAGAGTTGGCTAGGGGTTTGTCACTCAGAAGCAATTTCTGAACTTTCCCCTGTGCACATCTCATTCGAGTTCAAGAATCACCTGGTCATAATCGAGTTCAACAATTGCAAAGGAGCAAGAGTTCACTGCACCCTTTTCTCCCTTGTATTTCAGCAAAGAGGACAGAGTGTGCCCATAATAAAACTCCACCTAGGAACAAAGATGCAAACGAGGGCAGAAGGGCTTTGGAGATCGCAATGCCAAGTGGTTGAACCAAGCAAGCCATTAAGTTGCTGTTTGCAATGGCAGTGATCTCCCACAGCCACCTCGGCACCTCCCACCCAATGCCATCGTCACCATCTCCATTATCATGCAGAAACTAGCCACTGCACAGGAAGGGGTGGGGTGACAAAGACGGGAGGACTGAAGGAAGGATGCGATCATGCTTTATTGTTGCCACAGTGTGCTGTGGCTTTGTGGGGACTGGGGATCGGCACTTCAGTAGGGCAAGTTATGGTTCAATGTATGGAATCTGGTCGTATGGGCCTGCACAAGTCCTTGCGATTGGCCAATTCCTCACTAGTCCCGTCCAGACACAGAGAACTTGACAGCACGACTCTATGTGCCTTCCACATTGGATGCCTTGCATACTTAGGCAGGAGCTGCTGCAAAAGTAAAAACACTCTTGAGGAACAATACTAGTAAGAACTGAGATCCATGAAAGGCAACAAATGGTGCGACATGTTTCATAGGGAAATTCTGACATGATGTGGCATGATGCTCCAATGCAATTTGTGTTGTCAAAATTGAAAACCTTGCAGATGTACCAACGCAGCATGCATTGTTACAGTGGTTTGGACTCAAAGATGCATCTCATAAATTCAGCATTAGACCTTGCACCAGCAGTTGTACAAATTCCAGGTAAAACTAAAACGGTAGGGTTTTCTGGAAAAAGAAACAACGGGTGCGATCCCGCATGCAGCAAGATGATGTGGGCCAAACAGATATTTACCCTGTTGATTTCTGAAATGAAAACGTAGCTATAGCTTCAACCATGCTTCTGGGAAATCAAGAGGCAAGCCGGAAACAATGTGGTTCACCAAATGTTCAACACAATCACTGAGTTCTGCATGAATTAGATTATTGATGTAAATACTCAATAGCATAGGATTTTCAATGTACCAAATAAATAAATGGATAGTGATACTAATACATCAAAATGGCTAATTAGACTGTAGTTTGGCTCCTATAGTTCCAACTCTGGAAGACAAGGAATTGGTGATCTATCCTCAGTATTGCAAGTGACTGACAGTTCATAATTAGAGAATGAGCAAAGTAAACCTTATTCTAGGCACCAGTGATCCTGAATTCCTGACTTCCACTTCATTGTCCATCAAATAATTCAATACAGGTGGTAACTAACGGTGAATGCGTCAAGGACTGAGGGGAAAGGCCAATGAATGCCTCTTTTAGAATGAAAAGTATGTGCGTATTTTTGAAATGACGAAAATAAACTTGTTATCGATTTTGAAACTGTCATGAAAGTATATATGTCTAATAAAGTCCACTGTTTGAAAAGTTACTTGAAAATTTGCATATTTTAGGAATGCACAAGGTGTCGTACTGCTACTCTTACTTCTATTGTCTTTTGTGTGGGAACTATCTGCTTACCAAATGTTAGGTAATGGGTACAATCAGTTCACCTTCAAGGTCCTGGTGAAGGGCCTGACTATATTGCTTCTAAGTGCAATCACAAGGAACGAATCCACATAATCATAAATCCAAGAAAATGATTATGTTTCATGCTCTTGATTACCTCATAACCAACAGCAATGTTATGGAAACATTTTTCTGTTTCTCGTCAAACTTCTTATCTGGATTATGCTGAGATTCCAAATTCTTGTCTTCTTGTAGTAATGTTTAATAGCAGAAATAGTTGTCCGTTACACCCAAATCACATTGTTGTAACAATCTTTTCACTTCCACAATATTTTCTCGGATCTCAAAATGTTTCTCATATCTCCCTTTTGATCTGAATCCTGAAAATCAACAGTAATGTCTTGAACAATGAACAATAATAAAATAGTATTTTTTTAGACCAACAATAATAAAATAGGAAGTAAACCTTTGCAAGACCGAAGTGGAAAAGCAAGTTCGTTCTACTTGGTATCATACAGTGTACTTAAAGAAAGTTTGTTCCCCCCATGTACAAAGCCAATATCAGGACACACATAATTCATGACTATTAGCAAATTTGTGGCATTCTGAACTGTGATTTTTGCTATTGGTGTCGAACTACATTGGAAGATAAGTCCATAAAGCTGTCATGACCAACTGAACATCAATTTGACATTGCTATCATACAGTCTTGGCCTCTTGGGGAATTATACAGCTGTTGTGACTGCTTAAGTTCAGTGTATAAGAAAATATGATCAATGATATGCATGGCAGGTATTAAGAGAAACAATACATTCACCAATTTTAATGCAGCTTTCAGGAAAACATACAACAGCTAGGTAGTTACTACTGCCGCGATTCGAAATATATGTTATTTTAGCAGGCGGCGGCTTAGTTTTGGTTCCACAAGCTAGCATTGCCACTAAACACCACTAATGATTTCTTGTTGGAGTGGTGTTAGAGAAATAAGAGTGCAACTTAATGGTTCAATCATGCCCCCAAAAAAAAAGCACAGCGTTTGTGTATGTAGAGTTAAAGCAATAGTAAAATTGGATCAAAGGGAGTGGATTGCTCTGTGTGCCAAAATACGTAGCAAAACTTATCTAAAATCCGTGGTATCTAGGATTACATTTTATTGGTATTACGGAAACATCCTAAAAATGAAAAAACTATATAAATCTATTACCATTCCCATTTCATCAATTCATTGAATTAACCACAATTAGTACACGAGTCATTGAAACCATTGACCATTAGTTAATCCATTCCATGATACCTTAAATAAACATATAAAACCATGAAGCTTGCCTGTCACGTTTATGTAAGATTTATTATCGTACGTAATGTTTACAGATCTGATGTGAGAATGTGACAGCAACAACAAAAAATCATTTCAGTCCCAGGAAGTTGGGGTAGAGTTGAAACCTGACAAGGCCACAGACCCGCAGCAAGCCTTTTTTAAGTAAACCCACAGCACGTTGTGGCAGAAGAAGGACAACGAGAATATATACATACAGGAGTGCTAATGCCTACATACAACGATACACCTTTCTAGAGCACTTCAATGGAAAAGAACAACAAAATTTCAATAGGCAATTAAGCTACGAAGGTTAAGCAGACAGCAAGAAACATATCTATCTATGGTGGAGGTAAAAAAAAATCATAAATGCAACTTTACCAGAAAAAGATCATAACATGGTCAGCAAAGTGATAGCAAGTACCGCGGTTGAGCCAACCCAAATTACTCATTGTCTTAGGGCCTGTTTAATTCCAGTGAAAGTTGAAAAGTAGTAAAAACTTTTTGCATTGGGAAGCGTGTTCTGTGAGAGGAGGCACGGTTGTCAGTGTGAAAACTTTTTGGTAACTTTGGAAAGTTGCTGAAATTGAACAGGCCCTTAGAATAAACCCAATACCTAAAATACTCTGTTGCTACTAGTACCATGCATTCAGAAATTTATCCTGAAGTAGAATAATTTATTTATTCTATTTCTTTGTGGGCATGCTTTTCTAAATCATATTTTTAGTATCCTGGATGCTATGAAACTTTAAGGGCAACTGAAAAAGAACATCCATGGCAACTAACCATTTTCTGAGGAGCATACACAATTTTCCTGACCTCTTCTAAGCTTTCGAAAAAAAATCACCAGAATCATACATTTTCAAGAATTTTAACTAAAAGTTCCTTTATCACTAAATTGTTCCAGTGCTTTAGCTCCAGCAATTCAGTGTAGTACTTCTCACCCACTCACCCCATAGACTCAAAAGCAAACATATTTGTAGGTGAGCTAAAACTAACGACAAATTGACCTAGACTGGGCATGACTCACAGTTATGGACAACCAGGCATCTATTATTTTCCCGAATGGTGATAAATGGAAAACAAACTTACAAAATTTGATGATATTTGATTACATATAACCATACAAGGGATTCTAGATTTCTAGCATGAACCATGAAGGAAGATTAAAAAAAATTGTGTTTCTCCTTCAAGATTATTGTTAAGCCATGTTCACAAAGAAATGGTGAGTACATTCCAGCATACTAGCCTTTCAGAATTCATAAGGAGGAAGGCCATTGGGAACTAGAGGTGCCGAATTGAAATGTCTGAGTGAATGTAGGTAGACCTACCCCTTATGTGTAAACTATCAGAAGAAATTATTATAAAAAAATATCAGAAGAAAAGTCATTGTGCTTGAAGAAGCGTGTGGGTGATTTACCTGAATGGTGAAGAATAGATGCCCGCTGCTACGCCTGCCAAGCTCTTAAATGATTTGGGACAAACCCCGGCGCAGCATTAGCACTCCAAGGAATCCATCAGATGTCCCCATAGATATCCATTTATGATGCCTGCCAGAACAAAGTGCCAGGCAAATCCTGAAGGAGAGAAAAATCATTGTCAGCCTTTTCGGAGTATTTGTATTCAAGAAGGCCTTGTTTAGGCCCCGTTTGGTTTCAATAAGTCCCTGACTTATTAAGTCAGGGACTTATTAAGTCAGTTGTATTTAAGTCAGTTGTGTTTGGTTTTAGTGACTTATAAGTCAGCGAGTAAAGACTACTTTACCCATATGGATAGGGTTCTTGGTGGTCCCACCTGGGGTAGGAGGGGAAAAAGAGTGACTTATTTCACTTTAAGTTGGGGTGAAGCTACTTATGGACTTATAAGTCCTTTACACTTTAAGTCAGTGCCGTTTGGTTACTACAAGTGACTTATTTGCACTTTTTGCACTTTAAGTCACCTGACTTATGGAAACCAAACGGGGCCTTAGATTCGCGAATTCGATTGAATTGACTGTAGCAAAAGTGCACTGGGAAGCGTAAAAGCAGAGAGGGAGCACGTTTTTTCAAGAAGATACTTTTGGTTGAATTGGTCGAATTCGACGAATCTAAACAGGGCCAAGAAGTAGAGCAAGGACAACAGCTGAAAGCAACTTTCGATGTGTCCATGATATCTGACACTGATAGTGTAAATCCGCCAGTCCCATTTACCCCTATAAAATTCCCACGTACTCCCTCCGTCCCAAAATAAGTGTTCGTTTAGTCTTCAAATTTTGTCCCACAAAGAATGTTCATTTAGCTTGTAGTAAGGACCATATAATTAAATCAACCTCAAACACTAAGAAAAAAATGCATGGAGAAACGCATGGAGCCAATCAAATGCTTGATTGATGCTATTTTTCTTGTTCCAACGCATGTGCATTTATTGACAGCGCAGTTTTCAATCACACCTACCATGAATAATTAGGGGTACTATGGTCATTTTCTATGGCTACTAATTTGTCTGAAAATTTCTAAACGAACACTTATTTTGGGACGGAGGGAGTAAGTATTACCCAGCAATTAATCTGGGGTAGTCCTGTCGTTAAAGTGAAACGTCTCTAAAATTGTGGTGGTCGGGCCATAACTCGTTGCCCACTAAAATTGTGGTGGTCGGGTGGATCCTGCAACCTTGCGCACGCTAAATTGCCAAACTCTACAATTTTTCCAGTTAGTACTTTGCAGTATATCGAATCAAATGTTCAGACATCCTCTAATCTAAACACCAAATGCCTGATGGATTATTGATTAAGATGTCACTGGCTCACTGTCCTGATCCTCGGGAAAGGGGTAGAATGGCAACCTCCATTCAATCCACGGGCTATGGCTACCAGACGGATCACGAAGGCGTCAGAAACAAGAGATCAGATGGAGGCCTGGAACCAAGCCAACAGATTAGCTGATTAACCAACGACACGCCGAGCAAAATCAGGAGCTATCCAACCCAGCGCGCGCATCGGACCTGAACTGATCTAGGATGCGGGCGGAAGAACAGCAGATCCGCCGCGATTGCAGGCAGAGCAAGAGCGCCCGAGCGAAGCGAGGGTGACGACGGAACCGCGAGGGGGATGCCGCACTGACCTTCGGCGGGATTGACGCAGTAACGGCCGAGCACTGACCACCTCCACCTCCGGCTCCGTCTCCCCTTCCTCTGGCTCCTCGATCCATCCTGCTCGTCGTCATCGTCCTCGCGATCGGAAACTTTTCTGGAGATTTTTTTCATGGACGCTTTGGATTTTGTAGATAGAGCGAGGAGAGAGGGACGACGTCCCCGGTGGCGGTGGGCGAAAGAGGCCCGTTTGTTTTTCCGGCGCTAGTTCACAACTTTGACTATTAATTAATTAAAGATATTAAATAAAAATATTTTATAAAACTAACTCTAGAATTTCTGCACTAGGAACCCTGAAAAATCTAATGAGGCCTTTGACCGGATGATTAGAGGATGGTTACTGTAGCATCACTGTAGCCAATCATCGATTAATTAGACTCATTAGATTCGTCTCGAAAAGTTACGCTCATCCGTGAAGAGGTTTTGCAAATAGACTTCATTTAGTACTCCATACAAAAAAGATTCCCTTCTACCAATGCTAGATGCTGGCCGTGTTCGTTTGGCCGGATCAAAAAATTGATCCGGATTACTGTCGCCCGCATGAAGCCCTAAACGAAGTTTATTTGCAAAACCTTTTCACAGATGAGTGCAACTTTGCGCGACGAATCTACTGCACCTAATTAATCCATGATTTGCTACAGTAATGCTACAGTAATCATCCTCTAATCGCGTGATCAAAGGCCTCATTAGATTCATCTCGCGAATTTGACAGGGGGTTGTGGAGGTAGTTTTGTAAACTGACTTTATTTAATACCCTTAATTAATGGTCAAAGTGCATTTAATGGGATCAATTTTTTTTGATCCCAAACGAACACGCCCGCTAGAAAACCAAACAAGACGGACACTGCCACACTGGGGACGGGAAGGCTGGCACCTAGCATTGACTGTTGTGCACGTACCGCAGCCCGCAGGTGCAGCGCGGCAGCGGGCTGCGGGCGCAGGCCAACCAGCATGTGCTGCGACTCGGCGTGGGGCCCGCCTGGGTAAAACGAGCATAGCTCGTCAACGCATGTTCAATTGGGTGAAAAGTTTTTTGGTGAAAAATTTTGTAAGAGAATCTTATCATTTATGAGTACTAAATGTAGGCTAATAATAAAACTAATTATAGATCTCGTCTGGAAATCGCGAGACGAATCTAATGATGGTAATTAATCCATGATTAGTGGATGTTTAGCGGATGGTTACTGTAGCATCACTGTTGCAAATCATGGCCTAATTAGGTTCATTAGATTTGTCTCGAAAAGTTATCTAGAGGTTATGGAATGGGTTTTGTCATTAACACACGTTTACTATTCCGCATGTAAGATTTTCTTGGGAAAAAGTTTAGTGAAAAATATGCAGGGGAATTGAACAGGCCCAGAAAAAATGTGAGACCATTGTT
Source organism: Alloteropsis semialata (assembly GCA_004135705.1). Lineage (NCBI taxonomy): Eukaryota > Viridiplantae > Streptophyta > Magnoliopsida > Poales > Poaceae > Alloteropsis > Alloteropsis semialata. The sequence continues at coordinate 80,665,057 of CM014272.1, read as the reverse complement.
TTCACGTGGTAGTTTGTGTTAAAAGACACCACATTGGTTTTGATGAATCCACCAGGGCAGGGAGGGCTATTTTGTAAAAGTTAATTAATATACGAGTATGCATCGTTTATAATAATAGGGATATGGTTATGAGAATTTCGTGGTTCATCTGTTTTGTATAGATGAGACGTAAATTATTTTCATAATAAAGTAAAAAATTAGAAATTGGGTGAAGAAAGTGGGGGTTTTTTGCCTTCACCACTAGTGAAAGCTTTGGTTTCATTGGTGAAGACATTTCTATACTATAAAGAGTGAGAGAATTGAAATCAATTTGCACCTAGCAGTAAACACACCCGCACCTCACATTAGGAAGTAGCGGGGCCACTCATCAGGTGGTACGAAGACCAAAAC
>CM014272.1:80635228-80654465 GCA_004135705.1 Alloteropsis semialata | reverse complement strand
AAGCCTTCACAAGAAAAATAAGCCTTTGACAAAAAAAAATCTCGTGTGAGTCTGTTTGAACAAGCCAATTTTTGAATTTCAAAAATGACAACTAGAAGCAAGTTTTTTGAACACTAAATGAAGTCAAATGAAAAAGTGATGAATACCAAAGATTCATAACTCATCAAGATCTACAAACTTCATTTAGGTCATTACTCCATTTGACAAAGTTTGAACAATCCAATTTTTGAATTTCAAAAAATGGTATCTAGATTCAAGTTTTTGGAACACTAAATGATGTCAAATGAAAAAGTAATGAATACCAAAGATTCATAACTCATCAAGATCTACAAACTTTATATAGGTCATTCACTTGACAAAGTGGTTACAACATGTAGTACAAATTTGACAAACCACTTTGTAGTACATATAGAACTATGTTAGGTGTTTGTCAAATTTGTACTACATGTTGTAACCACTTTGTCAAGTGAAAAAATGACCTATATAAAGTTTGTAGATCTTGATGAGTTATGAATCTTTGGTATTCTTGACTTTTTCATTTGACATCATTTAGTGTTTCAAAAACTTGAATCTAGATACCATTTTTTGAAATTCAAAAATTAGATTGTTCAAACTTTGTCAATGGAGTAATGACCTATGTAAATTTTGTAGATCTTGATGAGTTAAGAATCTTTGGTATTCATGACTTTTTCATTTGACATCATTTAGTATTCCAAAAACTTAAATCTAGACACCATTTGACATCTTTCTCTTTTTAATCCGGCATTAAAATTTGTAACTGGTGTTTCTAAATTTTTATAAAATCATGATATTTTATTTAGTAGTGTTTGTTTTATATTAATTTATATGTCTTGGATTTTTTTTTCATATGACTTGTTTCTTTCAAACTTAGTAGATAATAGAAAAACATGTCTTTGCATAACAATTGCTAATGTAACATCATATCTTCTAATTTTATGGTAAATATAAGGTTGTGTCCACATTTGAGGTGCATATGAGTTTAAAAATGTTATGAGGTATTCAAATATCAAAGTTTGACTTGTGTATCGTCTTATGAACAATGGATGGTCCTCCTTTGTTAAAATCATTTGTATTTATATCAAAGTTGGATTTTTTCCATGAGCCATTATTTCAATCATCTGTATTTATATCGCAGAGAGATCTTGTCAGTTTGAGAACCCGGTACTGCACATTGTTCACAATCTCAAACATACTCGACAAACTTCTATAGGACTTAGCGTATTCTTTCACGTTTCGGCACCGAGACAACTTTGTATGCTCATATACAAGGTCTATCATTTTTCATAGGTGTTAGGACGCATATAAGTTGCCCCGGACGAGTTTCGGCTTTTTTCGACAACGTTAATGATTTTCCATGCTTTATTTGAATTTCTGGGCATTTTTTGCAAAAAAAATACGGAAATGGCTAAACCTTCTCCGAAAATTGTTGGATTTTTTCCATGAACCATTATTTCAATGCATGACTCCATCGCAGAGAGATCTTGTCAGTTTGAGAACCCGGTACTGCACATTGTTCACAATCTCAAACATACTCGACACACTTCTATAGGACTTAGCGTATTCTTTCACGTTTCTGCACCGAGACAACTTTGTATACTCATATACAAGGTCTATCATTTTTCATAGGTGTTAGGACGCATATAAGTTGCCCCGGACGAGTTTCGGCTTTTTTCGACAACGTTAATGATTTTCCATGCTTTATTTGAATTTCTGGGCATTTTTTGCAAAAAAATACGGAAATGGCTAAACCTTCTCCGAAAATTGTTGGATTTTTTTCCATGAGCCATTATTTCAATGCATGACTCCATCGCAGAGAGATCTTGTCAGTTTGAGAACCCGGTACTGCACATTGTTCACAATCTCAAACATACTCGACACACTTCTATAGGACTTAGCGTATTCTTTCACGTTTCTGCACCGAGACAACTTTGTATACTCATATACAAGGTCTATCATTTTTCATAGGTGTTAGGACGCATATAAGTTGCCCCGGACGAGTTTCGGCTTTTTTCGACAACGTTAATGATTTTCCATGCTTTATTTGAATTTCTGGGCATTTTTTGCAAAAACAATACGGAAATGGCTAAACCTTCTCTGAAAATTGTTGGATTTTTTCCATGAGCCATTATTTCAATGCATGACTCCATCGCAGAGAGATCTTGTCAGTTTGAGAACCCGGTACTGCACATTGTTTACAATCTCAAACATACTCGACACACTTCTATAGGACTTAGCGTATTCTTTCACGTTTCTGCACCGAGACAACTTTGTATGCTCATATACAAGGTCTATCATTTTTCATAGGTGTTAGGACGCATATAAGTTGCCCCGGACGAGTTTCGGCTTTTTTCGACAACGTTAATGATTTTCCATGCTTTATTTGAATTTCTGGGCATTTTTTTGAGAAACAAATACGGAAATGCCTAAACCTTCTCCGAAAATTGTTGGATTTTTCCATGAGCCACTATTTCAATGAATGACTCCATCGCACAAAGATCTTGCCATTTTGAGAAGCCGGTACTGCACATTGTTCACAATCTCGAACCTACTCGACGCACTTCTATAGGACTTAGCGTATTCTTTAACGTTTCTGCACCGAGACAACTTTGTGTGCTCATATACAAGGTCTATCATTTTTCATAGGTGTTAGGACGCATATAAGTTGCCCCGGAGGAGTTTCGGCTTTTTTCGACAACGTTAATGATTTTCCATGCTTTAATTGAATTTCTGGGCATTTTTTTGAGAAAAAATACGAAAATGCGCTCCGAAAATTGCTGGATTTTTTTTCATGAGCCATTATTTCAATGCATTTTGAAAATGCCTAAACATGCTCCATCGCACAAAGATCTTCACATTTTGAAAAAAAAATTTCTTTAATTTTTTACTTGAAAATTGCAATTGAAAATCATAACCGAACAGTGCTGTTTCACAGCCGGTTTTCTGAAAAAACCGGCTGTGATCCTTATCACAGCCGGTTTTTTGAACCGGCTCTGTTGTTTTTTGGATAAAACCCCGGGCGCCTGTTCCCCATCCAAAACCGTCCGCCCGCGCCGCCGCCCCCCACCGCCCGCGCCCGCGCCACCCACTACAGGTGAGCCAAATCGATTCCCCATCCGCCGCCGCCCCGCCTCGCGGGAAAAAGCTTCACTAATCCGCCTGGGTTTGGGCTGGGCAGCAAGCTCAAGTACCTCGTCGCCAGCTACAGATTGGCTCATTGGCTGGCTGGATGGCTGTCTCCTTCCTCCCGTTCTTCCCTTTGCTCCCCGTCGCGCTGTTCAACGTTCAAACCCTTCCACCTCCACCTCCCGGGTCGCGCAGTCGCCATTGACGACCCCCTCCACCTTTCCCCTCCCTTAAATCCCTCCTCTCCCCGCGTCGCCCTCCCTCCCCATCGACGCCTCATTCGCCTCCAGCCTCACCGCATCCGCAGCCGCCGAGGGAGGGAGATCTCCAAGAAGCCTTCTTGGAATCCAAGAACCCAAGAATCGGAGCCGGAGTCAGCCAAGATTCGGATTCCGAGCCACGAGCTCCACGGCCAAAGCCCGAGGATTTCCGCGGGGAGCGCGTGGAGGATTCTCGGGAACAGGAGGGGGAGAGCCCGGGGGGATTAGGGAGGGGGCAAGATGGTGAGGCTGCCATACACGACTGCGCTGACCACGCTGTTCAGCTACGGCCTGCTCTTCGCGTTCGGCCAGCTCAGGGATTTCTTCCGCAAGCTCGTCGACTGGTTCAAGGCCAAGAACGTCAAGGTAAGCTGGGGGCCCAGCCTGGCCGGCCTAATTCCGCCTCTCCCCGCCCGGATCCGGGAGGCTCCGTCGCAATTTTGGTTGGCTTTTCCCTTTGATAATAGCCTGATTCGGTGATTGGCTTGGTGTAGGGCTACGCGCCGATCTGCCTGGGCCTGGAGGATTTCTATGTGCGCCGCCTGTACCTGCGGATCCAGGTGAGATAAATACACCCGAATTCTTTGGTGAATTTTGTATCTGTTTTGATGATAGGCTGGGAAGATTGTTGGTGTCTGGAGAATTTTCTTTGCATTATCATGAAAAATGAAATGGTCCGATGCTCATATCTTGTGCGAGTATATTTTGCAGCTCCTGTGAAAATTATGACTATTTAAATCCAGGCACACTTTAGTTTGCTCTGTTCAAAACATTATACTTTTTTGTTGATTTGTGAGCATCTCAGTAAAGTCTTCTGATTTTCTAAGCTTGTCCCCTTGGAGATAAGTTGGGTGGCTATGATTTTTGCTTGACTGTTCATGCCCTTGAATATTTATGACCTTGACATTAGTGAGCAGATAAACATGTAACGGAAATTATTCTATAGACCAAAATACTATATTCGGAAACAGTAGGTGAATTTGGGTGAGCTGTACATTACATGTATTGTACTAGTTTATCTTGGATTCAAAAGTTTTCTTCTGTTTTGATAATTCTTCTGTGGTGATCAAATAATTCTTGTGTGGTGATCATCAATCAGGGATACTTTTGGTAATGTACAAGCTTTGTCAGGCCTTGTTTTGAATTCCAATGTATCTCGGTCGGTTGTTTGGCATTTTACTTACAACTGTCTATTGGCTGAATAGGTTAAATTTTTATGTTACAAGAGGAGGTGTCTGATTGGTTATATTTTTGTATTTGGTTCAGATTTTCTGGCATTTAGTTATGTCTAAGCTGCTATTTTAAGCGCATCACTTCATGCCAATGCTTAGAACCCTATCAGACATCAGAGGCCATGGTTACATATGTGATTGCATATAGAGCTTAGGATTGTGTAATAGTAGGCTAAGAGCGTGTCTTTAATCATGTTTTTTTATTAACTTTTTCATGCGGCTTCAATGAGATTATAGATTCTGATGGATAAGCACTTCCTGCTGGGCTTCGTCGTCGAGGTCATCCACTTAATTCAATGTATTAAGCCAATATTCATCTGACACTTGATGTTTTCAGAAACTGTGGCACAGAGTGATGTCGATGAAGCACTGCGACTGATGCAGATGTCCAAGTATTCGTTATACTCTGATGACCGGCAGCAGTCTGCCCTAGATGCAATTTCTGACATATATTCCATCCTGAGAGATGAAGCTGCAAGGACGAGCAGCATGGATGTGAGATATGCTCATGCTCTTAACTTGATCTCTAGAAAGGTACAGTTTCGACAAAAACATACTGGCACTGGTGCTACATCTCAGAATGGCCTGGTTGCTGACAAAAATTGGCTTGTGCTGTTTGTGAAACACAGGGATACAGTGAGGCTCAATTGAAGGAGTGCTTGGAGGAGTATGCGTCCCTGAATGTGTGGCAGATCCATCCGAACACATTTGACATCCACTTCATTGATGCCTGATGAGAAGCCGACCCGGTTACCTTACATTCCATCATGAGCAAGGGATGGAACATCAAGAGTTGGTGCCTCATAATTTGTGACCAGAGATGAACACCATCAGTAGAGCCCTAACATGATCGAATAGTTCTAGTGATAGTGAACAACAAACCGTTTCATTGTATTTCCCTAAAAAAACAAATGATGTGATGCTGGGCAGAAACCTTTGAGAATTGTACCTGTAGCCTAGTGTAATGTTGGACTACAAACTTTTGAGTAGCAGTAGTAATGTTGGACTACAAACTTGTATTAGACTTCATGTAATAAAGTTGATATATGGATTGCAAATGTACTATGTTGGTGATGAATTGTGAATGCATTATATATTTGTGAATTATTGTGCTGTGAAAATTGAGACATTCTAATTATTTTTTTTTATTCTGGAAAAACATATCACAGCCGGTTCAAACCGGCTGTGAAAATGCCCTTTCACAGCCGGTTTTTATTTGCAGAAAACCGGCTGTGAAAATGCCCTTTCACAGCCGGTTTTGGTTGGAAGAAAACCGGCTGTGAAAATGCATTTTCACAGCCGGTTTTTTGCCAAAAAACCGGCTGTGATAGCCCTTGACGCAGAAGGTTTCCAAGGTCTAAAACCGGCTGTGAAACTATTTTCACAGCCGGTTCAAGAGAAAAACCGGCTGTAAAAATCAGTTTTCACAGCCGGTTAAAAACCGGCTGTGAAAATGCGATTATCAGCGCCACTTAACCAGCGCCACTTTTGAAAACCGCCTGTGATGTGGGCAACCGAACCGCCTGTGATGCTCCTGCTGTAGTAGTGGTTGGTACAGTTATGCCATACTTTTATGGCAGTTATTACATGTATTCTAATGGCACCGCCACCGACGGCGGTTATAGTATAACCAAATAAGATATAAGGATACCTGTAGCCTAGTGTAATGTTGGACTACAAACTTTTGAGTAGCAGTAGTAATGTTGGACTACAAACTTGTATTAGACTTCATGTAATAAAGTTGATATATGGATTGCAAATGTACTATGTTGGTGATGAATTGTGAATGCATTATATATTTGTGAATTATTGTGCTGTGAAAATTGAGACATTCTAATTATTTTTTTTATTCTGGAAAAACATATCACAGCCGGTTCAAACCGGCTGTGAAAATGCCCTTTCACAGCCGGTTTTTATTTGCAGAAAACCGGCTGTGAAAATGCCCTTTCACAGCCGGTTTTGGTTGGAAGAAAACCGGCTGTGAAAATGCATTTTCACAGCCGGTTTTTTGCCAAAAAACCGGCTGTGATAGCCCTTGACGCAGAAGGTTTCCAAGGTCTAAAACCGGCTGTGAAACTATTTTCACAGCCGGTTCAAGAGAAAAACCGGCTGTGAAAATCAGTTTTCACAGCCGGTTAAAAACCGGCTGTGAAAATGCGATTATCAGCGCCACTTAACCAGCGCCACTTTTGAAAACCGCCTGTGATGTGGGCAACCGAACCGCCTGTGATGCTCCTGCTGTAGTAGTGGTTGGTACAGTTATGCCATACTTTTATGGCAGTTATTACATGTATTCTAATGGCACCGCCACCGACGGCGGTTATAGTATAACCAAATCTCTACTCCTATAAAGAACTTTTTGTCGTTGTTTCCTGTCCATCGTAGGTCCTTTCGACCTCACGGTTTCCGTCCGCACCTCCGAGCGCCCCTTCACTCTATGTTTCGCGCCGACAGGTGGGCCCTACGGTCCCTGAAGATTTTCTTCTTCCCATCCCTCGCCCTCTCCTCTCACCATCACCGAGCGGCGGCGGCGACACAATCCGGCCATGGTGCTGCTCCCCTCTTCCTGCGTGGCGGCGGCGGAGGAGCCCCCCGGCGGCGGTGGCGGAAGGCCTTGGCAGCGGCGGAGCAGGGTCCCTGGCCCCAACCGGATCTCGGGTTCTCGGCGGCGGAGGGCCCCAGCGCGTCGGAGAGTCCGCCACCGCCATGGATCACGACCACCTCAAGGATCGCCTCCTCCTCCCGTCCTCCCGCGCCGCCGCCGCGACGACGAACGGGCCCCACCACCGCGCCGCGCCCGCGGCCGCCGGAGGCGCAGGCGGCGGGGCGGGCGGCGTGTCCATCGACGTGAACGGCCTGAAGCGGCGCGGCGGCGGGCGGCGCTCGTGGGTGCGCGTGGACGCGGCGACGGGCGCCTCGGAGGCGGTCGAGGTCGCCAAGCCGGCGCTGATGCGGCGCCTGGACCTGCCCGCGCGCGACCTCCGCCTCCCCGACCCGCTCTTTGTGTACCCGTCGGCCATCCTCCGCCTCCCGCCGGCGACCTCCCCGACCTCGCCGGCCACGACGTGCGGGCGCCGCACCTCGGCGGGCACCCCGCCGCCGGCCACCATCTGCCGCTCGTCGCGGGCGTCGTCGTACCGCTTTAGGCGCCACTCCCCGTGCTCCGCCATGCTGACCGACGCATACAAGGTAGCATGCTGACCGTCGACGTCGTCACCCTCCACCATCGGTTGAGCCTGGGCCCGGTCGCCTCGCGGACGCGCGCAACCTTCCTCTGCTTGGATCAGCTGTTCGGCTGCCTCTACGGCCTTCCTTGCTGCGTGATGCGGTACTGGCCTTCCTTGCTGCGTGATGCAGTACTGGCAGCAGCAGATTACTTTCAATTTCTGGGTTCGCTCGAATCAATTCCCATGAGTCTCAAGTCCTCCTTACAGCCAATGAGCCATTAGAATATTCACTCACTTTTTTGCGGCTACAGTTTTTCTCACATCTTACTAATCTATGGTGATTGTTATATTTCCAAGAGGCGTTTCCTGATCTAAGCCCGGCATGAGGGGCTCCAAGCTTTTGCTGTTACTGGTGGCGGCGTCATCACTGTGCCTATATGCTGCTGTAAGTCGCTGCTGATTTTGTACCTTCTGATGTTAACAATGGCGATTAGATTGATTACAAATGTGGCTCTGATTTTTGTCTTGTCCTTTTTTTTTAACTTTTAGATTGCTGTGCAGCAGACTTGCCCTGCTGACCTTGGGAGGGAGAGGTCTTCCCCGGCATCCCAAAGATTAAGTATGATGTGAAACTGTAAATTTCAGATTCTTCGACTAGATTTTGATGCGGCAGTAACGAATTCTCGTGTACTAAACCACTGTCCCTGAACAATTGATACTTAATGGTGCTGCAGGGTCCAACAAGTAGAACCCTCTATTCTATCGGTGTTTATTTTTTTGTTTGAAGGGCTCATGGGGTGCTGAACTGACCGAATCTGTTCATGATACATCAAGGCCATCTGATTTAAGCCTTTATCACATACGTCCATGGTCCTTCCTCAGCTTCTTTCCATGCATTCAACCGATCATATGTCTCTAAAATGTTGGTTCTGATACAATTGATTAATGTCATATGTACAGAGACATGGAATGTAAAATTAAATGTCAATTGTATTTAATTTAGATTCATATTTCCTCATGGCCTGCGGACAGATCGTCAATTTAGGAAGGGATTTTTTTTAACTTTGCTAATTGATTATCGTCTTATTATTGTTTCACCTTTGAAGTATGATCTAAGTGCAGACAACCATCACCATCATCTTGCCATCATCTTGCAATTGACAATTACTCAATTAGCCAACAAACTGTTGGTCAGCTAATGCCATATATGTGATTAAAATTTCAGATTTGTTTTTAGCACATAATTGCCAGCTAATGCAACCAAAATACATGCTGATTTGATGCAGTCAATTCCTGTGCGAGATCTAATTTCTCCCGGCAGCAGAAGCATGCATGGCAGCATGAAATTTCCTAAGCGAGGCCTCTGTTGAAGAGAAGAAGTGTCAATTGATATTGACAGGAGACACCTCTTGCATCTTTCATTGGAAGGTATAATTCTTTTTGAACACAACGTTTTTTTGTTTTGAATAATGAAAAGCTCAGTATACATATGGAGATCTCAGTAGATGACGAAAAGTTTAGTATATATATTCCCTCATGGCCTGCAGACAGATCATCAAATTTAGGAGAAAACCAGAATGTATCGTCAAGAGCAAGCAGAAAAGCAATGTACTATCTATGGCCTGTGCTTGTTGCTCTGCAGGAGATGGATGAGTCATTCTACAAGCCTAACTGCCATATGCACATACTTTGGTTTCATACAGGCAGCTCCTATAGTTCTTGCATATGAAATTGTGGATGTATTCAGTTACGAGTCATACAATCTCTCACAGGGTGAGTGGATCCAAATAATATGCTTACCAAAAGTTTTGTTGTGCATATGCTTGTAGTTTTAATGATTTCTACCTATTTGGTCTCATGCCTAATATGCTTACCAAAAGTTTTGTTTTGCATATGCAAAGTGCCTAACGAATTGCCTAATTGACTTTGGGTTTCCTTAGGTTCTTGCCTCTTCATTTGTTATTACTTTGATACAGTCAAATGTTGCCCTTGAGCTTGCATGGATGAGATGAGCATGGTGGACTTTGCTTTCCCACATGTGTTTGTTACCCCTTTAATATTAATGCCCTAATGTTTTCTACAAAAATTAGGATAAAGCTATTTTTTTATCATATACTGCATTAGATTTCAGGAGAATTAGAGTTGTAAGAGCCATTACAAAGTGTTAGATTGGAGTCTACAATGTATTGACGAGTTTAGATTGCAGTATTATGAAGTCTCTCAAGTTCCATTGATGTTCTATCTTTTCTTTGGAAGTTTGCATGTTTGTATGCTGCTTTATATTCCTCCTTGAGCCAATGAGTCCTCATCGAAACCTGTCTTTAGTGTGAACTATTTCTTCATGAATTTAGCATAGACTATAGAGATGATTTGGCAAAGGCCAGGTTAATAGATTATATATGAAAATATAGTAAAATAAAAAAGAGTAGTCATGTCAACTGTTACTCAGGATTGTATTGCTCTTTTGCCTTGAAAACACAACTAACTGTTGAGTCAGTTTCTGCTTAGGAAATGTGTTTTTGTGCTATGACAAAAGAGCTGAAACAGAAGGCCATTTACAGGTGCACCAAGATGCCATCAGGAGTACTGACTCAGCCCAGAAGGAGCTACAGCAGATAATGGTGGGATATTTTGTTTATTGTTAATTTATTTCCTTACTAACTTCCCTTACTACAATGAAGGAGCTACAGGCCACAGCGTGTCATGGCAACTTACAGGCCCAGCACAAGGCCATACCAACTACTTATATGCAAATTATATTGTCTGGTCTGGTGATGTCAAAATGGTAATTATGCAGGAGAAGAAGCTGTTTGCGGAGATAAAGAAGACTGCAAAGACCGGAAATGAGGTGAGTCTGAAGTTGTGGGAGATTTCTCAAGGCGGCAACCAAAATATTAGCTCGGCAACTTGTCAGGCTGAGGCAACAAATCCTCAATTTGCAAGGCACACGAGCACAGATACGTGGAGTAGCTACTCACACACAGGCATGTCTACCTTATTACCTTTTTTATTTCTGTTGTGATTGTGGACAAGGCTAACTTGTGATTAACACATTATTCTTTATCCAGGCAATGTATGCGGGCACTTCAATTTCTCCAGGACGGAATAACCATTTATGATTAATGCCTGAAATAATGACCAAAGATTGGGATTAAAGCCTTTACATATCATGTTACGTCTTTTGTTTTAGAGAGAACTAGCGGTTTGATTGAATTATTTGAATTAATAATAATTTGTTTAAATATCCAACCCCATTCGTATTATTTTGTATTCGCTGCAATTATATAAATAAATATCTATGGCTCTATGCATGTCCTGTCACTCATATTTGGTGCTTTCAGCCAACATGTTTCTTCCCTAAAATTTTATCGCCTTTATAATTTGTTTTTGCTCCCGTAGCAATGCATAGGCACGAACCTGAGTTTATACATGCTATTTGTCATAATGCACAATCTATGTTTTTCGTGCGAAATTTTTCATGTTGTAATATATTTCTTTGCTCCCGTAGCAACGCACGGGCACGGACCTAGTAAGATATAAGGACTATCCACCTAGTCCCCATCCGCTAGTGGTTGCTTCATGGGTGAAATTTGCTGGTCGGGCTACGAATCTACGATGGGTCATTTCAGACTTTCCTAGATGATGTCGGCCTTGTTCAGATTCTCCGGCCAAAAAATTGTCACCAAGGAATCTTGCATGCATGGTATACTAAACGAAGTTTATTTACAGAATCTTTTCACAGATGAGTGCAACTTTGCGCAACGAATCTAACGAGCCTAATTAATCCATGATTTGCTACAGTAATGCTACAGTAATCATCCTCTAATCGTGCGGTCAAAGGCCTCATTAGATTCGTCTCGCGAATTTGCGGGGGGATTGTGGAGGTAGTTTTGTAAACTGACTTTATTTAATACCCCTAATTAGTGGTCAAAGTAAGGTGCAAAAAAATTGCATAACCATCTGAACACTGCCAGGGCGGAAATACACCTGGTCAAATGAAAGATCCTCGCACACACGGCCACACTGCTCAGGCTAGATAGAGCTTTCTGCTGTGTGGGATGGGAGGAAATTTTCCGAGATGCAGTCCTGCAAAGTGGTGCTTCTGTTGTCTCTGACCACTGTCCTATAATCCTTGGGCTGAAGGTTAGCACTGATGGAAAGCGTTGTTTTCGCTTTGAAAGTTTTTGGGGGTGAAGATGTCGGGTTTCATAGAGGCAGTGCAGCAAAATCGGAACGCTCCTGTTTAACTCCACTCGTGCTGTTGAGGCTTGAGCGTCTGTTCCTCAAATTGCAATGTCTTAGTAGGGGTCTTTAGAGATGGCCCAGCGCAAGATTGGAAATGTGAAACTACAGCTGGGACCTGGGAGTGCCTAAAGAAATTCTGCACCACCTTGAAATCGCAAGAGATTCTAGGGACCTAAGGAATAAACTTAAGCTACATTGTTTGGGCCTGGCCTCATTGGAGCGGACTATCGCCCGCCTTTGTTCTAGAGTGCTCTACCTCAGAGAAGGAGATGCAAATACCTCTTTTTTCCATCAGCAAGCTCGGTATAGAAAAAAAGAAGAATTTCATCCCTAAATTGCAGGTAGGCGATCAGATTATGATTGACCAGAAAGAAAAACAGGGAGTTGTACTGCAGTTTTATGAAGATTTGTTGGGCACGGCTGAGGAAAGAGAGTACACCTTTGATTTTGCTGCAATTGGTGTTTAGCATCATGATCTTTCTTCTCTGGAAACTCCTATCAATGAGGAGGAGGTGTGGGCTACAATTAAGGATATGCCTTTGTATAAAGCCCCAGGCTCGGATGGTTTTACGTGCGAAATTTACAAGTCCTGCTGGAGTATTATAAAGGGTGATGCCATGTTGGCTCTTAGTGCAATCCAAAGAGGCCACGTGTTCCCTTCAAACTCCTCAGCAAGGCTTTCATCTCTCTGCTTCCCAAGAAACAAGATGCCCTAGTCAAGGATTTTAGGCCTAGTAGTTTGATTCACAGCTTCGCTAAACTGGTAACCAAAATCATGGCTAACCTCCTCTACTACCAGACTTGGTCCCTTCAAACCAGAGCGCTTTTATTAGGGGAAGAAGTATACACGACAATTTCTTATTCATCCAATAGATGGTCAAGGCCCTGCATTTAATAGAGTTTGATTATTTCCTCTATTCCCAGAGGCTAGTCGGTCGATCGTGGATTCATTTGCCGCACTAAGGATGTTCGTTTCTCGTTCAGTGCTCCTAGAGTCCTATTAGATCGACCTCTGTTTGGGCCTTGATTTGAGTCCTTAGCCTGCAGTTCAATACTTCTCTGGCAGGGACGCATGACACTGGTCACGAATGAACTTGATATATCCGTGCATGCATGGGGCCATGGATCTGATTGCTTTCCTCGTACTCACTATCTTTGCTTAGTGTGTGGGAGGACATGGTGGGTTATTTTTTTAATCTTTTATATATGTTGCTACTGCATGCTTGATATGGACCATGTTGGCACAGTTGCTATCCCATACTTTTTGTATGGTAGTTATTATGCGGGAAGCCTATGTGGCTTCCGGTAACCGGATAAACTACATGGCTTCAATAGCTTCAAGATTGGTGGGCATGTTCTGGTCTGTCGAGGCCCACAAGAATGACGGCGGCGGAGGTTATGGTTAGTATTTTGAGTTGCCAGGGGGGCTCCAATGGCTCCCAACCCTAAAAGAGGGGGAGGGGAAGGAATCGACTGGTGGTGGGCCACGGAGCGCCGCTGGCCGGGGTGGTGGCTGCCAGTGATCGGGCCAGGCTCGGGCAGGGGCATTACATTGGAGAGGTTAGGGGAGGGTGGGGTGTAAGGGCGGTGGCAGACGGTAGGCGGGCGGCGCGATAGCTATCGGCCGGGGAGGTGGAGGAGGGGTAGGGCGGGTTGGGGAAGAAGATGGCGTGGGCCGTGTGCCATCTCCATTTGTGCTTCCAATAGCCACATAGGAGGCCCATTATTATGTGTATTCTAATGTCACCGCCACCCAATATAGTATAACCAAATAAGATATAACGTTTAGCTACCTAGTCCCCATCCGCTAGTTGTTGCTTCATGGGTGAAATTTTCAGCTAGTCAATTATGAGTTTTGCTTCTAGAGTTCTTGATTCTCATTATATCACATATCCTTTTTAATATAAGTGTAGTTTATTTCTTTGCCTCGTTACCATTTTGTCAGATGCTATTGCTTGGATGTTTAATGTTCTTGAGATGTTATAGCTCTGTTTAATTAGTAGGCACTACTATTTTCTATAACATTTCTCGGTTCTCTGCCGGCTAGTTGGTCAGTGAATTTGATTCCCACACTACCAGGATTGTTTCTAATTTGGTGTTCTTGGGATCCACCTCTGTTTGGCCTAGATGTGAATTCTTTGCAGTTTAATGTTTTTGACACTGACCTTGCTCAACTTGTTAAATCTGTGCATGCATGGGGTCTTGGATCTTATTGATGTTCTTGTATTTGATTTGATTATTATGTGGGATGGAAGACGCGGTGGTTACTTGTTTTCAATTTTTACCTGGCTGCTACCCCACACACGATATGGACCATGCTGGTAGTGTTGCTTCTATTGCTATCTTATACTTTTTCTGTGGCAGCTATGGGTGTTTCAACCATTAGATTTGGATGGCACACATATTAAATATATAACTAGATCAAATCTAACGGTTGGGAGCCTAGTCCCCATGTGAGAGTGGTCACTGTGTGTGAATTTGTTTGTCATTTATGAGAGCTCTGTTTCTAGGTTAATTATACCTATTGGGTTGTCATTATTGAAGATGTTATTTTTAATAGGGAAGTAGTTCATTTCTTTACTTGTACCATGACCATTTTGTTAGATGTCATTTCTTGGATGCTTTTTTAGATGCTATAGCTCTGTTCAAAAGGAAACACTGGTTGCTAGCTGTAACCGTTCTTGGTCACTTTTGCATGTTTAGTGTTCTTTGCAATGCTACAGCTCTGTTGAATCAATATATATCCACTGGTAATTGCTCTAATGGTTCTTGGTGACTCATACTTGTATGGTTTCTATCTTCAAAATCTTAACTATGCTGCCCTACTATTATTAGACTGTGAGGGTTTTCTAGTACTTTTGAATTATAGATACAATGTATGTTATATTTGAATTGTGAAACACCTTTCTCATTTGTTTAGACATATATATCCATTGTTTCGATGCCATCAAGTACTCAAGCAGAAGCTTGATGTTGTGTTTAATTTCTATGGAGTCACAGATTCACCACTTTAAAATATTTGTCTAATCTTTTGTAAAGGAAAAACCATTTGCAGATTTCTTTTGGTTAAGGTGCAAACTAATCACTAGGTTATTTTATTCTGCCAAGTTATATTGGATCTGATTGTTTTCCTCGTGCCGCCTTTATTTACTTTTTGTGCTGGGAGGATATAGTGGGATTATTTTAAAAAATCTTTTATATGGTTGCTACTCCATGCTAGAATGGTTGTTGTTCCATACCTTTAGTATGGAAGTTAAGCATCCATCCCATTGCAGTCGGACGTCGTTTTTAATAGGGAAGTAGTTTGCTCCTTTTTCATGTATCATTTATTTTGTCAGATGCCATTGCTTGGGTGTGTAATGTTCTTTGAGATGCTATACCATCTGTTCAATTAATATGCACAAATCAATCACTTTTGGATGTGCAATGTTCTTTGCGATACTGTTCAATTCATAGCCATGACTAGTTGCTATGATGGTTCTCAGTCATTTATATTTGTTTGGTTTATATCTTCAAGTACTCAATTGAGCTTCCATAGTTTTATTAAAATTTGATGGGGGGTTTTTAAGTACTTTTGATCTGTAGATACTATAAGCTAGAGTGATCTACGTGGGTGAAATTTTTGCCGGTCAATTATGATCAGCTTCGCTTTTAGGTTGCTAGTATCTTGGATTGTCGTTGTTGTAGATGTCATTTTTAATAGGGTACAATTGTTTATTCCTTTGTCATTATCGTACATGCCATTTACCATCTTGTTAGATGCATGTCATTGCATGGATGTTTAAGTTTCTTTTGATGACATATATAGCCCTGATTAATTAATAGACATGGCTAGTTGCTGTAATGGTTGTCACACTTTTTGACGACTTATGTTCTTTTCAATTAATAGCCACTGCTAGGTTCTCTATTGGGGTTTTCAGTCATTTTTATTTGTATGGTGTTAATTTTTAAGTTTATAATCGTGCTAACATTCCATTATTATGAAACAACTTTCTGCTTTTCCTCAGCATACATCTGCTGTTACGTTCAATGGCATCAAGATTAGATGGAAGTGTTCCAGCTGCCACGGTAGACAAGGTGGAAAAAACAACAAAAGAATTTGGAGAAGACTACTTCAAAGGTGATTATACATGTTTTTTTGTTTTTATCCTAATAAACATGTTGGGGGGGGGGTGGGTACTGCAAGACTATTTGGCCTATATATTTTTGTTGTCTGACAACTTTTTCATTGACTCTGTCCTGAAGGTAAACCTGCTATCAAACATGTATACAAAAGAAGAGTTAAGACTGAAGGTAAACCTGCTATCATACATGTATACAAAAGAAGATTTAAGACTGCAGGTAAACCTGCTATCATACATGTATACAAAAGAAGAGTTAAGAAGCAGCAAGATACTGAAGCCACCCACAGAAGCCAACCAAATAAACTGGATAGCTGCCAAACTTCAGAAATTGTGGGCAATGGAGCACAGAAGCTTTGAATTTTTACCTGGCTGCATGTATAATAAGCTCTGATTTTTAATTATCCTAAGATGTTGTCAGCTAGACTTTTCTTATTTTACTAGGAAACTAAAATTGGTTGGATCTATATTTTTTTGGGATATTTATATGAATTGGAAAATGTGGCAACATTCCTATAAACCTGAACCTTGTGTTCCCTGGGATCACATCTTTGTTATTGTACCGTTGGATGTGGTGGTTGAAATGTTATACTTTAACTTGTTTTTTCCTTTTCTAAAGTCATGGTAGTAACAATGACTATCTATTGAGTAATGGTACAACATGTTGTGTGTGTGTGTGTGTGTGTGTGTGTGTGTGTGTGTGTGTGTGTGTGTGTGTGTGTGTGTGTGTGTGTGTGTGTGTGTGTGTGTGTGTGTGTGTGTGTGTGTGTGTGCGCGCGCGCGCGTGCGTGCGTGTGCGCGCCACATATAGTAGTTGGGAGCCTAGCTAGTCGAGAGTGGTCTACCTGAGTGAATTTTTTGCTTATCAGTTACGAACTTTGCTTCTATTTTGTTAGTATTTTTAGGCCGTTGTTATCGATAATGTTGCTTTTAATATGGAAGTGGTTTGTTCCTTTTTCCGGTATCATCCATTTTGTTAGATGCCATTGCTTGGGTGTATGGCATTCCTTGGGATGCTATAGCTCTGTTCAATTAATAAGCACGGTTAGTTTCTGTAACAATTCTCGTCACTTTTGGATGCATAATGTTCTTTGTGATAATAGCTCTGTTCAATTCATAGCCACTACTAGTTGCTATGACGGATCTCAGTTACCTATATTTTATGGTTTCTATATGTCATCAAGTACTTAATTGTGCTTCCATACTATACTATTAGAATGTGAGGGCTTTTTGAGTACTTTCGAGTTGTAGAAACCATAAGCAGGAGTGGTCCCTGTGGGTGATTTTTTTGCTGATCAATCATGAGCTTTCGCTTCTAGGCTGTTGGTATCTTGGGTTGTCATTATGGAAGATGTCATTTTTAATAATGAAGTAGTTTATTCCTGTGTCTAGTATCACTATCATTCTATTAGATGTCATTTATTGTGGATGTCTAATGTTTTCTTTGAATGTTGTATATAACTCTGTTCAATTAAAAAGACACCACTAGTTAATGTAATGGTTCTCCTCACTTTTGGATGCTTAATGTTCTTTGCTATACTATTCAATTAATAAACACTGCTAAGTCAGCTAACCTTTTTCTATTTGCCTAGAGAAAAAAACTAGGCGGCATATATAATGTTTTCTTGGGATACTTGTGCGAGTTTAAAACGTGGAAACTTCCATATAAATCTGAGCCATGTGTTCCAAGGATCATATCTTTGATATCATGCCGTTCTTTTTACTGGATGTGGTGATTGAAATGTTGTATATATGATAGCTTATCTTGTTTCTACCTTTCTATTATGCTCATGATATTATATCAATTAATTATTGAGTTGTGTTAAGCATGTTAGAATTAGAAATGATGTATGTGCCACGGATAAGGGAACTTATGCCTAAATTCTACCAGCATACAAGGCACTTTATTATTAATAAATCAATATATATGGTTGTTAGTTACATGTAAACTAAAAAAGACAAAAAGGAATATGTTCTTGTGGCTGAATGCTTGTGCTTCTCTACGCCTTCTCATGAACAAGTGGTGCATTTTATTTTATTTTTTTTAGAAAGAGTCAAAACTCAAAAACCTTCCTGAATTCGTTGCTGATCTAGAACCTGGATGCCAGCCACCCAGTCCGCAAATGACATTTCCTCTGACCATGGTTGCCTGCAGGACATGAGGCCAGACCTCCTTACTAGCTATAACCACGTGTTAACCCTGCACGTACTAGTTGATCGATCATATCGTTTCCCTCTATCTTGATCACAGAATGCAGAAAGGTCATGTCTCCACAAACGATCCCTGGTTCATGAGCAGCGTATGTGAAGGAGCCATCCAAAAAATTGGCATCTAAACTGTAGCGTTAGTTCCCCATAGCACCTTTGGCGCCTACAATGCCCAAAGTACATTGCCACACTTAGGTCTCATAGGTTGTCTATGCAATTTTACATAAGATTTTCAATGAGTGGAGGAAAAAGAGATAAGTGAGAGAACGAGACGGTTGTTTCGTGAATTAATCACCTCAAATTAAAAATTTAGGGCCATGATGAGACCACTCAATCACCATTTTATGAGTTGTTGTTACAACTCGCAAATATTTATTTTTTGTGCACAAATTAATAATTATTTAATTATTATGAGACAACTTATAAAACAACCTATTGTACATGGTGTCTTAAAATTACATGTCATTGCATAGGACTGCCTATTAGAGGGATCGATGTACTTGCCTTTAATAAAGAATGCCTTGTAAGTTGATGCCAGTGTGTAATATCTCTATAACTAGATATTTACATTTAAAAGAAAAAAATAAAGAGGTCGTGCAAGTTGTGTTACTTAGCAGAAGGAAGAGAGCCGACTGGCCTGGTCCGAAGCGCCTCGTCTTCCGCCGCCGGCCTAACCGCCACCACTGTTGGGTCTCCGCGCCGCGCCGTTCCTGACTCTCCCTCTATATGGCCACCGGCCAATGGCGCATCAGCCCCCACTCCAGAAAAACTAAACCAGCCTGCCTCGACCACCATCTGCGGACAACGCCGACCTCGCAGCCGTCCTCTCTCCTCATGCCCACCCCAGGGGCAAGGCCGGG